>JAKWJD010000359.1:0-63226 GCA_027705065.1 Solanum peruvianum | reverse complement strand
TGATCCTTTAGTATTCTACTTTCTTTTTGTTATGAATAAAAATTAATTTAATTATTTCATTTTAACAACAAATTTTTTTTATGATGATTAGGAGTTTTATTTTTATTATAATCATAAAAAAGTAATTGAAAAATAAAATATTATTTTCATGATGTCATTTTTTGCATAGTAACAATTTGTCTCCATTCTTTTTGCTTTGAAATCTATTAATAATTTTTATATAGTCACCAATTATTATATTTTCTCTTTTCATTTTTTGTATTTTCAGCCCTTATATTTATTTGTTTATTTTACAAATAAAATCAATACATAATTAGTAATACATTTAATGTCTAATAAAATTACACATTTGAATATTTATAACTCATGTCTCTTCATCTTACTTGTAACGCATAATATTAATATTATTCATAATTTTTATATATTTCATGTTTCGTAAGTATGATAAATATTTAATTATTGTATAAAAAACATAATAAGCAAATGTAATAATAAGGAAATAATTAAAAAATCAATTTAGTTTTGACGAAATCAGATTTTGAATAGAACATTAGTATAACAAAAGATAGAGGAAATTAAAACATGTAAAATATTTTCAACCTAATACAATATATTGTTATTTCAACAATATTATCTCTTATTCCATTTACTTCACCACAATAAATATTTTTTTTAAAGATATACATAGACATATACAAAATAAATAAATATATTTTATATATTTAAAAAAAAAACTATAATATCGTAGATGAGCAGAAATATTAATATTATCTATATATTCGATACTAAACTAAAGATTACACATTTCATATTATCATCTGATAAATATTTTATATAGTCGCGCAAAGCGCGAAAAATTTCACTAGTATACTATACATATGAATACAGTGTTGATAAATAAGAAAATCAAAAAACAATAGTGTGTATGTATCAAAGTGTGTAAGTATTAGACTATATAAAAAATTTTAAAAAACCAACAAAACATCAATTTATTTTTCGTGAAGTTTTTTCTGTAATACTTGAGGCTTGATGTTAACTTAGGTATTTATTTATTAAAATATAGTATTGTTGTATCCAACTATACTTGTATTGTCAAATCAAATTGGATAAATTACTTATGTATCCAAATATACGTGTATTCACAAATCACCATTTGTATTAATATTACAAAATAATTATCTATGTATATAAGTATTATACTATATACAAATTTGACAAACAACAAAATTCTCTCTCTACACTCTCTGCTAACAACGATAACCTAGCGGCTCCGATGAACTGCGGGTATTCCCTACGCTCCATCTCATAGACCGCCGGGGATCTCTCATCGGTGTGCCTGGACAAGTAAATGAATCCAACATTAAAAGTGACACTCTTCGCAAAGATATATGCAATTTCTTCATGGAAAAAAGGTATAAAAACAATATAATTTTTATGAAGAAGCAATTTCAATCGAAACCCTACAATAATAGATGAAAATAGATGTATATAAATAAAATTTTCATTAAAAAATGAGGAAAAAAGTCAGTTAGAAAATACCTTATAATGAATTTAAATCACAAAAATCGCTCCTATAATCATACAAAAAGATCTTGAATAGGAAGGAATTTGCGGGGGAAATACAAAAAATATGTAATATAGTGATATTGATGAAAGAGAAGGTATTGATAAGGACATAATTAATTATGAGTGTAATAAAAATTTTCCTATTTAATATTTATTTATATTAAATATACATATAGAAAATTGTTTATTGGTATATAATTAAATTTGCTATTTACTATATAGTTATATCAATATAACATAAAAAATTAAATTGTAGCTATTTATTTAAATGTATAATAATATTTGTCTCCATAATTGTTTATTTGTCACATCATCAACGAGTGTACTGTACTCTCCAATTTTTTATTTATTGTCAGAAAGTGTCGAAATGACACCAAAACTCTATATGATGTGCCTAAAATGAGCATCTTTTAGTTGAGATGTCTAAGTAAAATTTGATGTCAACTTTAAAGGATCACCAATAGATTTAGCCGAAGTTAAACTCATGCACCTTAATTCTACATACTTGTCATAAACCAACTCTTTGCTAGATATTGCTTGCAACACTTACCAAATTGAAGAAGAAAGAAATTAACTTATGAATGTGAATGAATGTCATTTGATAAAATACCACTTGGTTACACTTGCAACAGAAACCACCTATACTATCGGAATAGAGAAAAGAGACAAGTTTCAAAGCACACCTAAAATATTCACTTTTTTTTACTTTCATATCTAAACTATAACTTTTTTGTTTTAGAAACACACCTCAGTGGTATGTGTGATGCACTCTCTTTTATTTAGAAAAACCTTGACATATGACATCCATATAGATAAAATATTTTGCCTGGATAAAAATAAAATAATAAAATATTAATGTTAATTAAAAATCAAAGATGAAAATATTACTATCCATATAAAAAAATAAATATTTTTTTACCCCACTCCACCCCTACTCTACGTAGCCCCCCCCCCCTAAAAAAAACACCCACTTATCCCCCCGACCCCACCCCTAATATAATATAAATAACTGAAAAATGCAAAAAAAATTATGGCGACAAGTAAAAAATATTTTCGATATGTATATATAAACAGTGGAAAAAAATTGTAAGTGGAGGGTTAAGTGGGATGGGTAAAATTATTTTTTAAGAAAATAAAATAACGTCTAAATTAGTATTTGACAAGGGGGAGGAAATGAAGTGAAAAAAAAGAAGAATAGTTTTGTAAAATAAATTTAAACAAACAAAAAACATAAAAAAAATGGTGGGGTGGGGTGGGGTGAGAGGAAGTGATGGCATGGGGTGAGAAAAATATATTACATTTTATTTTATAAAAATAATTATTTTTTTATAACAGTTTTTTAATTTTTAGTTTGAACTAATATTAATAATTTAATAATTTTTGGTCAAAGTTGAATGTTTTGTCCATGTGGAGTGTGATATGAAAATTCTTTAAAATAAAAGAGAGGGTGTATTAAACATACCATGATGAGAGTGATACAAAAGAGAGAGGTGTGTTTCTCAAACTAAAAAGTAATAGTTTAGGTATGAAACTCAAACTTTCAATAGTTAAGGTATGAAACTCAAAAAAAGGATATAGTTTAGAAGTGTCTCTAGAGAAAATGATCAACTACAATGCAAGAATATGGATACCAATTATCTTAGCAATTATTAACTTTATTCATCATAACAAAAATAACTTTTAACGGCAATAAATATTCACATTAACAAAGAGTAATAAAACCTTTATCAATGGTATTACGTTAGTTAATTGTCATGATCACTGATCAAGAGCTATGGTAAAAAAGCTCACGGGTATGTTAGAAGATGACAGGATCACTGAATTACAAGCACAACAGTCATTTATGAAAAATCAATAATCACACTTTAGAAAGCAAAACTTAGCTTAGTTGTAGGTTTAAGTGAATGTAATGCAACAAGTTTTCATAGGTGTATAGGCTTCATGAGATTATAATAAAGAAAAATTGTGTAACATCCGAAACCGTTGATAAGGTTGGAAAGCTCTTATAATAATCTTTCCAGTGTCGTCCATTTTGTGCGATTTCAATATCGTATGAGTGAGTTATGCCTTTCGGAAGTTGAATTGTTGGATTAAGGAAAGTCAAATCCGAATTTGGGAAAGACAGCTTTGTCTTTCCCTTACCTAATTTAATTAATTCGTTTTCGAGATTAAATTAGGGTGGTAAACAAGACTTTATTCAGTTTACGGAAATAAGAATTCACGCTAGGGCTTGGAGAAGAGAGAAAAGAAGAGAAAAGCTTAGAGAAATCAAGAATTGCCAATAACGCTCAAGCTTGAGTGTGGATTTCGTTGGGGTGTACTTTATAAAGGTATGTAGGTCTATCTCAACGTTGAGTTCGTTCACCCACGTGTCAAACATGTTTGATTCATCTTGATTTCATTCTCACTTTAGCAAGCAAAACTTTAGCTTAGTTGTAGGTTTAAGTGAATGTGATGTAACAAGTTTTCATAGGTGTATAGGTTTAAGGAGATTATAATAAAGAAAACTTGTGTAAGACCTAAAAAGTTTCAAAGCTAATCCTAAGATACAAACTCTTTTTTTAATGTGTATACGTCTGTATCAAGTGATTCCTAAATTTTCGTAGGTTTTGAAGTCAATTCTTTAGTGTGGGACTTTTTGGAGAGAAATCAAGGTCATAAGAATAATCTAGTACAAAGTTGAGTTGAAAACTCCTTTATCGATTGAGTTTCGATATGATTTTTTCTTTGGATTAACTTCAAACGAGCATTTTTATCATAGTATGAAGAGTGATATGTCCCGCATCTCCAACCCAATCCTCTATATTACTGGGCAAATATAATGATTTTTTTCAAACAACCAACTCCAACCCAATTCTCTATGTTACTCTCTAAAAAAGAATTTTTTTTCTCTCTTCTCAATATCATATTATTATTTCTATTTCATTTTCTATTTTCGTATTTCATAATATAAATCATTTATTTCTTTTTCCCAAATAACTACTTTAATATAATTTTAAATGTGATATAAAATTAATTTATTCTAAATTGTAAAATGACATAATTTGCAAGAAAATAAAATGTGATACATAAATTAGGAGACAAATTCAAATAAAAGTAACATACAGTTACATAAACACTCAATTTTCAAAATCATTACGTTGCTTCCATAAATGCTCTATTAATGCAATGCGGAGTCCAAAATGAGCATTTTTTTCGATAGTTTTTTTATGTGCAGCTAAAAATTATTCAAACCATAGATTTTTATCTACCACCATTTCTATAGTTGGAGTTGGAGCCTCTACGGCACCTTGAATTGGTACATTAAGGTCACATTCACGTTGTGTAGTACAATACATATAGTCATTATATCACGCACTTTCTTTCTCCAAAAATGTGACGGTCCTGCAATAATTGTAAAAAGTGATTGTAAAACTCCGAATGCACGTTCAAAATCTTTTCGACACGATTCTAGTTTCATTACAAAATATTTCTTCTTTTGGGAATGAGGATCAGTAATAGTTTGAATAATTGTGGACCATTTAGGATATATACCATCAACTAAGTAATAACTCATATTGTATTCTTTCTTTGAATAAAATAATGGGCTGGAGACGCAATACCGCTAACAACATTGAAAATAAATGTGATGACTCTAAACATTTATATCGTAACTGGACAAACCAAAATAAGCATGTCATATGTTATGTATTATATTGTGTTGTTATCTTGTACTTAAATTATCATGACATATATTGTATTGTTATCTTGTATTTAAATTATCATATCATGTTTTGTATATTGATATTAAACTTTTCATATTGCCATTTTAATTTTATGTATTCTTTAAAATGAAAACTAATAACAAAATGAATTTTCATTATTGATGAAAAATAGAAAAAATACTTTAGTTTGAAATTAAAGTAGTATATATCAAAAAATATTTTTTTTAAAAAAACAATATTACATTTAAAAAAGAATTATGACTATTAGATATTAATTAATGAGATTATATATGAAATAATATGTTAATTAAAAAGTAACAGAAGTAATAGTAAAATAATAAAAAAGTGAAATAGAGAGTGTGAATAATAGTTCTCACATCTTTATAAATAGAGAATAGAGGATGTTTGGAGGTCGGTTGGAGTGAAGTTTCTCTATATTACTCTCTAAATATAGATAATGGAGAGTAAAATAGATGCGTGAGTGGAGATGGTTTACCCATAGAATTAAGTTTATTTGACTCTTCTCTCCAACGCCACCAACCCTTTTGAAAATCTGAATCTAGAGTAAAAAATTATGATCAATTTATCATATTTGCTTTAGCCTGAGATTTCACTACCAGTTTTCACAACCAGTGGCGTACGCATACCATTATATCTTCTTTTTCAAAAAGTAAAATAAAAATATAAACTTAAATTTTTATTTTGAAAATAATTTCATTAAAAATAATAATGTTATATATATAAGGGAGGAAGATGAGGAAATCGTGGGTGCAATGGCAAACCCATTGGGATTGTCCTTCAAACATATTACAGAGATTAATAATGTTGGAGAAATGTCTAGTACTTCGAATCCTCATACTTCCCTAATTCATATAGAAATAAAAGTGAAAGAACAACGTGTGATGGCAATCGTTGATACAGGGGTCACTCATACGTTTGTAGATGTGAAAATTGCTACAAAATTAGGGCTGAAGTTGTGTAAAAGCCCTTCCTACGTTAAAACAGTCAATGCTAAGGCACAGGCCATTGTGGGTATGACTTATGGTGTGTCTATGTCGACTGGAAGTTTGGTGGGAAAACATAATTTGATGGTGATGCCGCTTGGTGAATTTGAAATCATACTTGGGATTGATTTTCTAAGAAAATTCCAGTTTGTTCCGTTTCCTCACTTAGATGGAGTGATGGTCATGAATGGAAGCAATGTTGGATTTCTCAAAGGAGTTCATCCATTTGGGAACATTAATAAAGTTGCAAAGAAGAAAGACAAGGGGATGTTCTTGTCTGCTATGTCAATCGACAAAGGGCTGAAGAAAGGTGATGACACTATACTTGCTGCCTTGGTTGAAGTGAAACCTGATGTGAAAATGGAAGTGCCTGATTGTGTTGCTGAATTGCTTAAACGGTATGCTGATGTTATGTCGTTTGAATTATCAATGAAATTACCACTAAAGAGGGATATTGATCATAAAATTGAGTTGCTGCCTGGTATGGTTACTCCTGCCTGCACAGGCTCCTTATCGTATGGCTCCTAATGAATTGGTTGAATCACGCAAACAATTGAATGAGTTGTTGGATACTGTATTGATTCAGCCATCTAAGGCCCCATATGGTCCTCCTGTTTTATTTCAAAAGAAACAGGATGGGACGATGCAAATGTGTGTAGACTACAGGGTGCTGAACAAGGCAACTATAAAGAACAAGTATTCAGTTTCGTTGGTGCAAGATTTGATGGACAGACTGAGTAAGGCATGCTGGTTCACAAAACTTGATCTCAGGGCGGGTTATTAGTATATTAGAATAGCAGAGGCTGATGAACCAAAAACAACATGTGTAACTAGATATGGTTCATACGAATTCCTTGTAATACCATTTGGGATGACTAATGCCCCGGCAACGTTTTTCAACTTAATGAATAATGTACTGTTTGACTATCTTGATGACTTTGTTGTTGTCTATCTGGATGATATTGTCATTTATAGTCGAACATTGGAGGAACATGTTAATCACTTAAGTTTGGTTCTGTCTTAGTTGAGAAAATACACACTTTATGTCAAGATGGAAAAGTGTGAATTTGCTCAACAAGAGATAAAATTCTTTGGGCATCTTGTTAGTAAAAAACAAGTTCCAATGGATCCTAAGAAAGTGCAAGCCATTGTTGATTGGCAGGCACCTCGTCATGTGAAGGATTTGAGGTCGTTTCTTGGCTTGGCTAACTATTATAGAAAATTTATTGCTGGTTACTCAAAAAGGGCAGCGACTTTGACAGATTTGTTGAAGAAGTATACAAAGTGGGTTTGGTCTGAACGATGTGATGAAGCATTTCAGAATTTCAAGAATGCTATTGCATCCAAACCTATACTCAAATTGCCTGATTTTGAGTTACCATTTGAAGTGCACACTGAAGCGTCAAACAAGGCAATTGGTGTCGTATTAGTGCAGGAAGGTCATCCAGTGGAATTTGAAAGTAGATTGAATGATGTTGAAAGAGATACTCAACACATGAAAAAGAAATGGTTGCGGTGGTACACTGTTTGCAGGTTTTGAGAGTTTATCTTCTGGATACTCGATTAGTGGTAAGAACTGATAATGAAGCAAATACATTCTTCAAAACACAGAAAAAGTTGAATCCTAAACAGGCACTGTAGCAAGAATTCCTGGCAGAATATGATTTCATGTGGGAACATAAACCAGGAAAACACAACCAGGTTGCTGATGCGCTGAGTGGAAGAGAAGTGTTTGTTGCAGTATATTCAATTTCAAAACTTGAAATTGATTTCTATGATAGAATCATGTTGTGTGCTACAAATGATTCATTATATGTTAAATGGATGGGTCAAGTGCAAGATGGCACAATGAGACGGTATTAGATCGAGGACGATCTGCTCTATTTTTAAAGAGGGGAGAATCGTTGTATCAAATCAGGGAGGATTGCACAAAGACTTAATGAAAGAGGCACATGATTCTGCTTGAGCTGGACATCCCGGTGTTGAAAGGATGTTAGCCTTACTGTCTCGTGTTTATTTTTGGCCAAAGATGGAAGACGATAGAGGCATACGTCAAGACTTGTCATGTTTGTCAAGTTGATAAGACTGAACGTAAGAAGGAAGCAGGTTTGCTGCAACCTTTTCCTGTTCCTGAAAGGCCATGGCTATTAGTAAGCATGGATTTCATTTATGGATTCCCTAAAGTAGATGGCAAAGCATCTATCATGGTGGTAGTGACAGGTTTTCAAAATATTCTGTTTTTATTGCTGCACCTGAACTATGTTCATCTGAAGTCGCTACTGATTTGTTCTACAAAAATGTGGTTAAGATTTTTGGTGTTCCGGCTGACATTGTGAGTGATAGAGATACAAGGTTCACTGGTAGATTTTAGACAGCATTATTCAATATGATGGGAACTGAATTAAAATTTTAACTGCAAATCATCCACAAACAGATGGACAGACGGAAAGAATTAATCACTTGCTGGAAGAATACTTGAGGCACTACGTGACAGCAAGTCAACGGAATTGGGTAACATTGTTAGACACTGCACAGTTCTGCTATAATGTGCACAAGTCGTCTGCAACAGAAATGAGCCCTTTTGAAATCGTTTTAGGCAGACAGCCTATGACGCCACTAGATGTTGCCAAATCTAAAAATCAGGGAAAGTGTCCAGCAGCATACAGGATTGCAAGGGACAGACTTGAAATGTTATCCAAGGCATAGGATAGCTTGCGCAAGGCTCAGCGGCGCATGAAGACGTATGTTGATCAACATCGTCGCTCAGTTGAGTTCAATGTGGGTAACAAGGTGTTACTGAAACTTACCCCACAAATCTGGAAACAGATTGTAAGTAAGACCAGACATCGGGGTTTGATTCCTAAGTATGATGTTCCATTCGAAGTGGTGAAACGAAACAGGTCAAAAAGGGCTCCTCCATCAGTACCTACACAGTATGACGCTGAAATTGAGAAGATCCTTGATCGCCGGGTTTTGGGAACAAGTAAGAAGAATACTAAGACAGAATTCTTGGTTCATTGGAAAGGCAAGAGTGCAGCTGATGCAGTTTGGGTGAAGGCAAAAGAATTATGGCAGTTTGATGCTCAAATCGAGGACTATCTTAAAACAGTCTCGATAAGGACATCGAGTTCAAGTGGTGCGGGTGGTCTGATAAACCCACAAACTACTTGATCTAACTACATGCAGACATGTCAAGGACTTGGGCATTGGTCTTGACATGGATGATGGCAAAACAGTGCAACACAAGCTCAAGGTGCTTGGGCGTTGGCAAGGCAACTTGAACATGCAAGGCTTACGTGCGGGCTAAGGGTATTGGCAAGGCAGCGTGTTGGCTTGACAAGGCAAGGCTGTGAAGACTTGACAATGGCAAGAACAAAGGCAGTTCACCCGAATTGCTGAAATAAAACTAGGTGTTGGAGGACAACTAAAATATTCTAAGTGTTGGAAGCTGGCTGAAATAATCTAAGTGTTGGAATGTAGCCTGAAATATTCTAAGTGTTAGAATATTCTTATTTCGTGTAGATAAGAATGTAATTTGAATTAGATTCTATCTGTTAGAAATATAACTGTTGGAAAACTTAGTTTGAACCCTATGATGACAAGTGTCGGACAGGTGTCATTTGTAACTGCCGCATGTAACTGCCATGTGCAGAATTTTTATTAAGGGTGGAAATTCGTCTAAGGCTGGCGACAGAGTGTTTTTAGCCTTAGACTAATTCATGAAGCCTTCCTTTGTATTAATTATCAGATTAATAAAGGTTGGGACAAGTTCCTGTAAGGTCTGTTTGCTGTTTCACTTTGCTGTTTAAGTATTTCTATACTTAGTCAATTTCGTGGGTGTAAAGTAGGTTGAGTGTTACAGACGTTTGTAAGACTGCCTAGAGTGGTGTTCGGTAAAAATAAATTGACCCTCTTTCATATATATATATATATATATATATATATATATATATATATATATATATATATATCAAGAGGAGAAAAAATAAAAAGCAAAAGAAGAAAAAAGAATATCAAAGCTACTTAAGTGTATATGAAAAAATAAATGTATTACAAGAGATTTTAACTTTAAGTACTTTACAAAGAGGAATTGCAATGCTTAACCAACTCAACCAGGCACACTTTAATATTAAAACTTAACATTATCATTTTATATATCATTGTAATTTTCTGTTTTATATATATCACAAATATTTTGACGAAATCGTGTCTCGTGACATTTGTTGGGCCTTCCTAGATCTGCCCTTGTCCACAACTGATAACTAACAGCCGTGAATTCTTCTCATATGTATAAATTGTATTAGAAATGTGAAACTTTCACTTGAGTTCCATCGAAGTATCCCAAGGGTTCCGGAAGATCCTTAGCATTTGCCTATCATACCCAAATGAGTAGGACTGGATATAATATAGTTAAAATCGAAAAATTTGATCGGATCGATTTATTTCAAAATTTTGTTTTGATTATTTCAGTCAATTTCAATTTCAAATTTCAACATTTTAATTTTTTGATTCAATTTTCAATTTCTAGCTAAAAACTCTATTAACCGAAAAAACTAAATATTATATATATAAAGGGAACTATTTCAATGGTTCAACCTATGCCTCGCCGGTACAAAGCCCACGACCCATATTCAAATTAGGCCAAAAATCCAATAAGAAATTCCTAAACTGATAATCTGAAATCCTTAACTCAGTTACTACAACTCTCAAATCTCAACTCTCGTGAGTCGCCTAAGATACTCGCAACTCGTCATCCATCTTCTCTTAAGGCTCAGGCCAGCCACTGCTCAGTTCTCACTAACTGTTGAGTGCTCGCTGCCCGAAACTGTTCAGTGCTCGTGACTCACGCCTCGCAGGTCAGTGCTCATCGCCTCTTTTCCTTCGTTTGTGGGGATTTTGTTTTCTGTGATTTTCTTCAATTAACATATCATCCTCTAAGTTTGTCCTTGATGTTGTTTGTGGATCGACTTTGAATATGGAGTGATGAGCATCTCCTTCTTGTCAATCTTTACCATGTAGCTGCTCTTTCGTGTTGTTTCCTCCATCTCAATTTCGTTTATGGTTGCAGCCTCTTTGTTACAGCTAATTCCAGCTGACTTTTCTACCAATTACTAGATAATTGGACTAATATTATTTAAATAATATTAACTACACTTCGTGATGCTTTTCACTTCACTTTCGATCATTGAAGTTCGCAGATAAAAATAGATGAAAATGGATCAATTTATATGTGAACTTGTCCATACACTTGTGCTCCAATTACTCACAAAAAATCAAAAAGAATTCCAATTTATATTCATGACCAAACACAATTCAAATTCTCATATATCTTTTTTCACTTTGAAACCAATTTTTTTATTAAAAAAAAAATAAAATAAAAATTCACGACATGACCAGATAGCCAATAACTTTCTAAACAATGTTGCTTTCATCAACTCCTCTAGTATGAGGATCTTAAATTAACAGCATAATGAGGACTTATGCGCTCTGTTCTCTGTTTGAAAGATCCTTTAATTAATTTTTCGCCATATAAACTCCCGCATCTAATGTCATTCTAAAAACTTCGGCATATGTAAACTCTTGTCTTTGAAGTTTGTAATTTCCTAATTCATCCAAGTTCCATCCTTAAACTTGTCTATAAATCTGCAGCTATATTAGTATGGTTTTCTGAACTTGCACTAAATAAGGGCACCTAAAAATGAGATGTTCAACATAATCAGTATCCTTGTTGTAGTGCATACTTCACATCCTATGAGCGTCATCATTAGGCGAACCTTCCGTTTGTAATCAACCTGCAACAAACAGTGAGATATAGGATAAGTTATCCATTTAGATGGCATGTTTTGTTGTAAATCAGCCTTGTCCAATTAACCTTCTGGTAAGCTATTTTTAGCTGAAGAGTTTGCTGATAGTAAACTTATTTGAGCTTAGCCTTCAAGAGAATATACAAATCATGGTACTATTGAAGTGCAAAATTTGTCTATCCAAGTTCTTGGGACTGTTTTCGGATTCGCTTCGGTCTTCAAATTCAAATTTTCATCTCATCTTATAGCATTGAGGCCGCCCTAGCTGTTGTAGTTTGTTCCACATACAAATCATTTGTCTAGGAGACTGATAAATTAAGGTGTGTTATAACTTGTGAATTCTATTGATGTAATACCAAATTTAAGAATACATTATTTGCTATGGCCTATAAAGATTCATATTCAGTTGATAGATTCATATACATCCTCATCCTTTGGATGCAGTCTATTAGTGTGTTGTACTGTTGCATTGCTGCTGCTGGTAGGTGTTACTCTTAGTGCGTAATTAGTAATGTGTTGGTAGTTAGCTTAGCTTGTTTGGTGTTATAAGTTATAACTATAATAATGCTCTTTGTTTGTTTTGGGGTTCCTTGTATCTGGAAAAAAAAGTGAGACGTACTAACAACATAAAAGTGAACAAAAGTGATTGAATTTTGAAAATGTACCACTATTTTTTAAAATTGGTAAAATCGAATCGAAATTATAATAACCAATAAATTTATTTCAATTTGATTTGGTTTCACATTTTTGCCAAATCGAAATTTATAAACCGAACCGATCTAACGTCCACCCCTAGTTCTAGGTAGACCCTTGATTTAAAAGAAATGTCTCCGATGCAGGATTGTTAGTATGATTGAAAATGGACCCAAATATCTACGTTTTTATTATACTATTTATAGTTTCTTTTTTTAAAAAAATAGATTGTGGGCCACATGCCAATTTTATTAAATCGCCTATTAGACAGTGGCCAGTTCAGAAATTGTTCAAAAAATAAGTAAACGCTAATTAAAATAAAGAACACTAAGTCTTATGCCTAAAATTTGAAGGTGAAGTGAGAGTAAGACATTCTTGAAGCTTCTTCCGCCGTAAGCCTCTCCTCCTTCTTGTCGTTGCTGCTTGTTTATACTTCTATTTGTTGTAGTACTTATTTTGTGTTCTTTTCTTGTTTCTCCATTGATATCACCTCGATTTACCTCCTTGGTGTTCTTCCCTTTGCTTTCGATTTTATCAAATCGTGGTTCTCTTATTATAGTCGGTTAGCACTACTAAAAAACAGCGAATACCGACCTAAAAATTACCGACTTCAAAGTTCAAATGGAGGTCGGTAATTTTCGACGTCCTGAGGTCAGTATTGTTAAAAAGAATAAAAAAATACAAAAACTATAGAAAACCAACTGCAACTAGTCGGGTTTTATGCAAAATAAAGTGGAAAAAAAATCCGACCTTAGGTAATTTTCGCAAAACAAAAGAATTACAATTAAAATTGACCTCTTGATGTCGGTTTTAAATAAAATAAGTAAATAACCACATTTTATTTTTTCTCATTTAACTACAAAAAACAGAATTGAGAAATATTTTGATTTAATATTATTTAAATGGTCCTCCGGAGGACGATTTTGATATGAAATACATTATCAATTAAAGATATATCGATGATCAATTTAAGGAGATTTATCTATTAGATTTGATATCGATAGACTTTTTTTGATCGATAAAATTAAATTATAGAATTTAAATTTATAGAATTAACTTGATCAATATATATATATATATATATATATATATATATATATATAATATATATATATATATATATATATATATATATATATATATATACACACACACACACACACACACACATCGACCTCTCAATGTCAATATTATTTAATTAATATGATTAGTTTTTATTTATCTTAAAATATAATGTCATAAGGTCGGTAAAAAATTTTATTTGTATCTAATTATTTTTAATAAAAATGACATACGGGGGTCGGTTTATTTAAAATTGTTTATTAATCATAATTTTTGTTATTTAGCATAATATTAAAATTTCATTTGAAACTTATAATTGATTGTTCAAAAAGTGTAACAATTTTGTATACTTTATAAATAAAAAGTTAGACTTCGTGGAAGAAATAAAAAAGTATCTATAATCCATATTTAATGTATGAAACTACGTTGATATGGATTAGGACTTATATTTCTAGAGTAATGTACAAATCTATCAAGCCGTCGATGTAGATATGAAGAGCTAACATATAATCTATATTCGATCTTGAATGTATATCAAATATAGTGGTCATTTCCTAATTATGATACATGTAAAGGATATTTCATCTTGAGTATCAATCCAATCTAATTTTATAATCTCATCTTTTAATCTCAATCGTTCATAGTTTCGTTAAAACGTAAGATCGAATCTTAGCTATTCACCTCTTTTTAAATCTACTATTAAGATCAAATCTTTACCTTCCTCTTTAACCTAAAAAGACCAAAATTCCTAAAACTAATTCATTCTTCCTCTCCTGCCCCCTCTTCTTTTCCCCTTCCCCTGCGTCCTCTCCATTTTTTGCCGGCGAGAGCAGCAGCCAGCAACTCCTCCTGTCCCTCTCTCCGCCTTCCTCTTCTCCTCTTCTTTTCTCTTTTTGTCCGAGCAGCAGCAGCAACCGCGGACAGCAGCACGGCAGAGAACCAGCAGCAGCTCTGGCAAGGACGGCAGTAGCTGCGCCAACAACTCCAACGCCCAGCCAACCTCCTACTGGCGAAAACTCCGCGACAGCGAGCCGCCAGACGCCACTGCATTTCCTCTTTAGGCGAGCTTCGAAATTCAACAAACCACTTGTATATTTTGGTGCATTGAAAAACGAATCTTAACAGATCCGCCCGGTTAGTTTTATCTTTTAAAATTCTTGATTAATGCTCAGATTATCTCTTCTTGTACATGTTTTAGGCGGATTTGTATGAATTCGTTCATTTGTTTTGGCATTTTTTAAGTAGCATTATGATTTTGATCCAATCTTTCTTCAATTAGTTTCTCCATATGGCTGCCTTCTGTGAATATGCTAATCTTAATTGCTTGTGGCAGACTTTTGCGGTGATTCAATAAAATTGGGCATTAATTGAGTAATTTGCCAAAAATTGCATTGATTATTTCTATCGATTAATCCAAACCACCTTGCTATTTTTGTAATTGATTATTTTCTTTGCTATTAGAATCTGTTACCTTTTATTTCAATAAGTTAAGGTAGATGTCCCAGAAATAAGTATGTGAAGTGTAATTTGATCCTTAACTATTTCTTTCCTTACCTGCTTTTATGTTGCATTAATTGTCTATCCTTAATTGTTTATTTGCTTGTTTTAAATAAATTGAAGTAGATTTTTACTTGCTTTGTTTTGGTAAAATATTTCATTGATTTGGTAATATTTTATCTAAGGAAAATATATTATAATTGTCCTCTTAATTTATTCCCTTCCTTTAGTATTGTGCTCTCACATCTAGTATATAGGCATGCTCGCTTTCATTCTTTGATAGACTTGAACATACCCTCACACTCTTAGACTCATACACTCACACATTCATTCACCCTCACATTCACTCATTGCTTATACTTGAATATTGCTCTCTACTCTTGAAATAATTAAGATTTCGGGAATCCATACTTGAGTTGAACTCTTGATGTTAGTGAATTAAGTTAAAACTAAACTAAACTAATTAGACATAGAACTAAACTAATTAGACTTAGAAATTTGTAAAGTTGTTAATAAGTGAAATTATATTATGTGATTTAGTTGGTGAATATAGCGTTGAAATTAAGTAAAACTAAACTAATTAGACTTATAAAGTTGTTAAGTTCTTCAAATAAGTTAAAATTATATAATGTGGTTAGTTGGTGAATATAGTGTTGGAATTAAGTTAAAGCTAAACTAATTAGACTTATAAAGTTGTTAAGTTCTTCAAATAAGTTAAAATTATATAATGTGGTTAGTTGGTGAATATAGCGTTGAAATTAAGTTAAAACTAAACTAAACTAATTAGACTTACAAAGTTGTTTAGTTGTTTAATAAGTTAAATTATGTAATGTGATTTAGTTGGTGAAGATTGAGTTAGAATTAAGTTAAAACTAAATTGAACCCCAGAGAAGAAGAAAGATGGATTGAGCCACGTGCTCGAGAGACATATGTAAGAACTCTATTCAAGCTAATTTTTTTTTCTTTCTCTTGTATATATTACATTCTTATTTGTAGAGTTCTTTGTTTAAATTACAGGATAGGTTTATACGAATATCTAAGGAATATCGTAGCACTCTACCTCTTGAGAGCCAGGACAAATCATTTACACAAGAAGAAAGTGAGAGGAAGAGAGACAATATCTATAATGTCTACGAATGTAGGAATCTAAAAAAATAAGAATTAAAAATACCGACCTCCGGAGGTCGGAATCTAAAAAATAAGAAATAAAAATACCGACCTCTGGAGTTGGAATTTAAAAAATAAGAAATAAAAATACCGAGCTTCGGAGGTCGGAATCTAAAAAATCAGAAATAAAAATGCCGACTTCCGAAGGTCAGAATTTAAAAATTAAGAAAAAATAAAATTAAAACATACCGACATCCGCAGGTCAGTATTCCAAAATTTGAGAATTAAATATTCTAACCTCCGGAAGACGGAAATAATAAAAATAAAAAATAAAAAAATATATAAAGTGACCTCCGGAAGTTAGAAAATAAATAATGAATTTTACCGACTTAAATTGAAAATGACCTCGAGAGGTCAGTAAATACAGACTTCCAGAGGTCGGAATTGAATAGCGCCCAAGCTTTTTCCGACCTAAGCTGGGAAGTCGATTTTTGGTCGGTATTTCAGAGAATAACGACCTCTTGAGGTCGGTATTCACTATTTTTTAGTAGTGTAGATATGTTTCTATCCTTCATCACTCTTGTTTTCGTATGTTTTTTGTCTCTTGCTCTTCCTGATCTATGATGTTGTGCTCTCCGATGCTTTTGCTAATATGTTGTATGCCTCTAGCTGAAAGCTATGCTTCAACAAGTAGATTTGTTCTTCTTCTCCTGTATTTGCTTGCTAAATACTTATTTTCCTTGAATTGTGTTGTTTGTGCTTGTGTTCCCTCTGATGATTGACCTTGTGTATTACTGTTGTCCACCTTCATTTATGAATGTGTGAACTCTATTTACACTGTTCTTTCTTGAAAGGTACGTTTCTATATTTGCTGAATTTTCCTTATTGTGATTCTGAGAGGCGGTATTTGCGCTTTGTCGATGTTGATTAGTTTCTTTCCTTCTGCTGGAACTTGTTGAAATTCTTGGAATTCCCACGTGTTGTTTCTCTCAAAAGCTATGTTCGCAAGATAGTCAGCCAATGCGTTGCCTTCTCTGAAAATGTGTTGAATTCTTACGTCTAACTGGTTCATTATTTCTCTCATGGTCTCCACCTTTTCCACTAGCTCCCATGGGGTTTTCCAAACATCTCTCAAGATGTTCCTTAGGAATAAAGAGTCTGTCCAGTATAACCCCTTGGAGATTGTGTGTAGAGCAATATCTTAAAGCTTCATACACAACCATTGCTTCTGCCTCTATGTAAGTAGTAATTCTTATCCGATCTGCTTGGGCGTAAATTAAATCTCCCTTATCGTCTCTAATACAAAATCCATAGGAACTTTCACCTGGATTGCTATGACTTGCCCCGTCAGTGTTACGTTTGAGTCTTCCTGGATGTGGTTAGTCCCATCTTATAGCACAACAGTGAATCCTTGGTCTATATTTCTTCAAGTGTTGTAGTAATGATGGCCAATCTTGTGGTATTTGTTTTATCTGTAGGTATATAACTCTTATCATTTGATATGTTGTCTTCTGAACTTGGTATACCATTCTGTTGATTGTGACATCATTTCCATGTCTCCTAGAATTCCTTCTCTTCCACAACTCCCACGTCATGAATGTTGGCATTACTTTAAAAACAATTTGTAGTTTGGTTTCTGTAGGAGTCGTCCACCGTTCTGTTATAGCTTGTTGCAATTGCAATTCTTCAATGTTTATACCTACACAAATAGAAAATTGTCTTTATAACTGTAAGGCTATAGGAGATGTTAGAAAAAGGTGATATATAGTTTCTTGTGAGTATTGTTCAGAACACCAACACCTTGAGGCATTGTGTATCCTTAAGAACGTTAAGTTGTCATCAGTAGGATTTCTCCTCTTTACCACCCTAGGAAAAAACCAATTTGGATTGGTAGCCCCTTCAACCATGTATAGTCATAAATTTGAGATGTTTCCTCCTTTTTCTTACGCCTCCCAAGCAGTTCTCACACTAAATATATCAGTGTTGCTGCCCATCCACCAAGCCTTGTCATTATCGTCATTAGTTAAACTTGAACTGATGTTCTGGACAATGTAACCAACCATTTCTTCTGATAATAACCCTTGCAAAACGTTTCCCTAGGTTCCATTGCCCATTTACTATGAATTCCTTACCTCCATATCCTCCCAAATACAATGGCCTTCCTCTACAAAGTAAAGTGCTCCCTGTTTTGTCCAGTTATCATACCAGAAGAGGGAGTTTCCTGCTTTTAATTGCCACCATATCTGATGTTCTGCCTCTTCTCTGACTTCTCTCAGTTTTTTCCACAGATGTGATATTCCTGACCCATCTATAAGCTATAATTGGGTGGACTTTCTTGCAGTACTTATTCCACATGTAGGTGCTCCATCGAGTCCTAGATATTCTAAAGTTCCACCATAACTCTGCAAGAAGGGCCTTAGATATGCCATGAAGTTATCTAAATCCTAGACTCCCTTCATTCTTGGGAAGACACCTCTTATCCCAAGCTACCCAATGTTTCCTTCTATCACCTGTAGAGTTACTCCAAAAGAATTTAGCAAAAATCTTGTGGATTAGCTCAATAACCCCTTTAGGAGGGTTCATAGCAGAAAGCAAATAGACAGGTATTGTCTGCAAAACATGATTGACCAGAATGATTCTTCCCCCAAAGGTTAAGAATCTGTTCTGCCATGACATGACTCTCTTCATCACATTTTTAACGAGGTCTTCGTAATATATGACCTTCTACCATAGAAAGTAGGACATCCTAAGTATGTGAAGGGAAATGTCCCTTTTTCATCCCTCTCTTCCTTATTATCCAGTTGTAATTGCAACAGAAAGCTTCTCATGTGCATACAAAGAGCTCTTTGAATCTTTGATCAACTCACCTGAAGTATCCTCATATTTTTTAGAACCTTAATCATCATCTTTATGGCATGTGGGTCTGCCGAACAGAATCAGATTGTATCATCAGCATATGCACGGTGGTTAATCTCTGGGCTCCACTTTGGCAATCCATATACCTTGAATCTGTTGTTTGAGTAGAGATTATTTAGCCCTCTTGATAAAACTTCTGCAGCTATAATAAATAAAGTTGGAGACAAAGGATCACCCTGCTTAAGTCCTCTAGAGGAATGAGAAAAACCTTGGGTTTGCCCATTCACTAACACTGAGTACCAATTATTAGATACTAGTCTCCAATTATGTCAATTATCACCTCTGAGAAACCAAGCTGCCTTAGTACGTTTGTTAGGAAAATCCAAGATATCCTAACATATACTTTGGTCATATCCACCTTAACCACTATGTTATGCAGCTTTTTCCTCTTGTTGATGTCCCTGATGATCTTTTGTGCCAGCAGAACATTTTTTTTAATACTTCTACGTTTCACAAAGCCAGTCTGATACTTTGGAGATTAGATTAGGTAGAACCACCAAGAACCTACCATGAAGAACTCTAGATATAATCTTGTCAGCAAACATACTTAGGCTGATTGGCCTTAGGTCTGAAATTCTTTTAACCTCCTCCACCTTAGGGAATCAACACCAGATTTGTGTGTGTTGAAAATCTTAGAGTTCTTGTCCACAAAAACTGCTCAAACCATCCTAGTGATATCTTAATTATGCCCCAGCAAATTTGTAAGAAGTGCCCTCAGAAGCTATCAGGACCGCTAGTGCTATCAGCATTAAGATCAAATACCGCTGATTTAACTTCATCTAAGGTTGGAAGGGGAATAAGAGCCTCATTCTGGTCCTGGGTAATGATCTGTGGAATCACTTGTATCTTATCAAAATTATCTGGCATTCTTGGTTCTGCAAACTGTTCTGGAAAGAAGTGAGCAGCTTGTTATCCAATTTGTTGCCTTGTAGTGATCCAGTTACCTTCAAATTGGTTCTGATGCTTTCTTTGTGCTGAGAAGGACCAAGAGCATTTTCTGGTTAAGTTGGTTCCCATAGCCACAAAAAAACGTAGAACCCAAACCCGAAGAAGGCCATTTGCTTCCTTCCTCTTACATTTCCAGTTTTCCACTGCCTCTACTTCCCCATGAATTATCCCCAAAAATAGCTTTGAAGTCCAATATATGCCATTTGCTGCATCATTAGCAGCACAGTTGGCAGCCCATGTCTCTTCACATAAAAAAGTGTGGGCTTCCTCCGGCAAAATCAGGAAAAATAGCAATGCCCAAAGACAAAATGGAAAAGAATGCTCTTCGGAAAACAGAGGTAGTTAAAAAGGATGCGGAGTTCATAAAGTAGGGAATTGGCAAGGGGCTGCAATGGGCTAACAAGACCTTTCGCATGCCCAAACTCACTAAGTCACTTGCTGATTTCATTTGGCTTCGTCATGTTGAGGAACTGCGGGTCTCTTCAGAGGTTTCTGATGCCCCCTCTTGGCCTCATTTTCATTACCCAGGATCCTCTTTTTTCTTTCTTTTTGTTGGATTACTTGGAAGTTGGTTTTCAACTGAAATTATAATGTTTTGTACTTTGTTATGTGTAAATGTGTGCTATGTAATGCTGAGTATGTGTTTGACGTTATGCGGGTGGTTGTTTGCAGAATTGCAGTAACACGGTGCTTTAGTTTTCTTTCATATTCCCCTATTTTTTGAATTTGTGGGTCACGGTGGGGATTCCATGTGTTTTACCCGAAAATGGTACACTTGAATTTGTCATGCGGATTGAGTTAACTCGTTAGTTCGTTTTTAAGCAGATATATATTTTATTGAATAGGTTAATTAAGAACAAAAATGTATTGTACAAAGAAGGTGTGTATGGACATAGTTATACCAAATATTCGAGTTAATATTTTCGCGGCAACAGTTAGTAGTTTTGATGGTTATTTCAGAGGGGGACATTTTATGAGAGGATCTTGCATTTTCAAACTCTTGTTTTATTTCCATTCGCTATATGTTGTGGCATCCACTTACAATCATGGAATAACCTTTGAACTTTCTTGTGAGAACCAGCCTAATTTCCATACATCTCATTTTAGTGTTGCTTGATAAACTTGAAACCTCAGAAATTTTTTACGTATTTGTTTCCAGGACGAATGGCTGGAAAGTCTGTAGCAAAAGCAGTTGGGCGATATCAATATCCATGGCAAGAAAAGTTGGCAAAATACAAGGATGAGCTTTCAAAGGGAGTTTGGGGTTACTGGGAGCTTGGAGCCTGGAAACCTCTGGGGATGAGTGCTCGCCATCGAGCTCGTCTGCGCAAGGAAGTTGTTGTTGCTGGACAAGATTGGCCATACGATCCAGCGAGAAAGGAAATGAGAACGAAGCAGAAAGGGCACAAGTGTGACAGAATATCAGCAGAAAAACGGGCAAAGACAGCCGAACTGATGCAAAAAATGCCTGAAATGTTGGCTGATTACAGGAAGAGAAAGTGGGAAAGGAAAATGAAAGCAGAAGAAGATGCTGCCAGAAAATCATTGCAAGAATAGGTTTTAGCATCCTTCCTTTCTTTTTCAACAACATAATGGACCAAAGATTTCCTGCTCACTTGCCTTGTTCTCTTTTTGTGAGTTTAATAACTAGTGTTTTGTTTTTCTTATTATGAAAACAAACAAAAGATGTTTTTGGAGCATTAAGTTGTTAGTCTAATAACTTTAAACATTAGATTAGATGAGCAAATGAATAAGAAGAAAAAAAAGATGGTCTCAGAACATGTTTTGATAGACTTATTTTTAGTATTATAAAGCTAAAATAGCTTTGAAACACTTTTAGTAGCGTTCAAAAAGTGCTTGTAAGCATTTGGTTTTGATGCAGACATTGTTTTGTTTGGATGGACTTATTTTAAGCTTTTTTAAAGCTAAAATAGCTTTAAGATACTTTTACGGTGTAAATAACGTTAAAAGTGGTTGTAAGTACTCGGTTTAGATGCAGACATCGTTTGAATAACATTGTTACATAGTTTCATGTGACTTAGAAAGCAAATTTATGATGTTATATCACATATAAAAATAGAGTATAAATGTTTAATTAAAAATGATAGGGTAAAATAAGATTATTATATAATAATTAAAGACAGATGAGAAATAATAATAAAGCAAGAAGCAATCACACATTTTTACGTAAAAGGATGCTTTTCTCTTGGTATATAACGATAATGATATAAAATAATAAAATCTAAGAAATAATTAAAATACAAATTAATTTTTAAATAATAATATGATACAATACACTAGGAGACAGCCATCCAAAGAAGCTCTTTAGTATCTTTCATGTTTAATGTATCCTGAATATAAAGATCCGGTCAAGTATAAATAGGTCAGGTGATATTCAATAACCTTATAGCTTCATGACATGTGTACTATATAATAATTTATGATTGAGATTCATTTAAATTATATATACTCATTGAATAATAAAAATAACAAAGTTGTTAACTATTTTTATTTTTTAAAATTATCAAATAAAACAATTAAGTGTATACACAAGACCAATATTTTTAAAAATAATTAAGATTGAAAAAGAAAATTTAATATACCTGATTGAAAGTATTTGCATTATCAAATTGAGTTTTATCAACTCTCGATCCACATACCCGTCAATCTCAATTTTTTTTCTTGAAAATATTAGCTTGAGTACACTTAATTATTTTATTTGATAGTTTTAAAAAAAATTAAAAAATAATTGACAGCTTTGTTGTTTGTATTATTAAGATGAGTATATAATTTAAATTTATTATTCAGATGAATATATAATATAAATTAATCTCAACCATAAATTATCATATAATACACATGGCATGAATCTATAAGGTCATTGGACATTATTTGACCTAATTATATTTGACCGAATCTTTATCCCCTAATAGAGTTAGAAGCCGTATTATTTTTCTTCTCCTTCCTTGTTCTTTAAGGCCTATTTTATTCCATCAAATTTATATCAACGCAAAAATCATTATTTTCCAATATAGTGCATATCAAATTCATAAGTTGAGATGAAAATAATATGTATATGTTTATTCTTAATTTAGAGCTTTGGAGTTAAAGTCTTTGAAATTTTATCTTTGAAGTGAAATTTTTTCATGTGAATCTGAATATACAGGCACTAAAACAATAAAAAAAGACAGGATAAAAACAAAAAACAAAAAATAATTAAATTCACTATATTTTAATTCCTATAATCATAACAATTCATTTGATCATAAGTTAAATTAATAATTACATATATATATGGATATACCAATGAGGAAAGATTGGATCATCTCATAGATGTCTTGATATGTACATTTTTTAATAGATATTTCTTTTTGTTAAGAAAATAAGAATGAAAGAAAGAAAGGAGGAAGCTAGCCCCGTGAAAAAAGAATGTCCAATGAGAAAGAAAAACAAAAAAAAAAGATAGAGGAAATTTCTTAAATAGCCACTAAAAATAATTTAATTAGTGTAACGACCTGTTTAGTCGTTTTGAGCAGCAGATTTTATTCTGGAAAAACTGGGCTTTACGACGACACCACGACGGACCGTCACAGGCACGACGGCCCGTCGAGGGTGTATCGTTGCAACATACTTAGAAATTCTGAAATTGGGTACTGAAAATCGACTCTCTGTAAATTGTGACGGACCTGCAGGACGTGCCGTCACAGCCACGACGGACCGTCGTGAGGCACCGTTTCAAAACACTTCAACTTTTGAGAATTTGGTACAAGGAACGAGTTTCTGACCGTCACGACGAAGTGCAGGACGGACCGTCACAGGCGTGACGGACCGTCACATTATACTTGGTGAAAAATAGGACTTTTGGCCTCTGCGACGACCTGTGTGATGGACCGTCGCAGGCACGACGGGCCGTCACAGGTTGCGCAATCCCAGGCAGTTTAGGATTTCTCCACACGTTTTAAGGGTCGTTTTTGACTATTCTTTCCTTAATTATAAAGATTGAGGGGTAACATTAATAAGTCTAATTACTTAGGGGTTAAAAGGGGTAACCTTAAGTTAATTAGTGGGTTTTATTGTCCTCCTTTACACTTAATTATACTTTTAATTAGGGTAAAAAGAAGGAGGGTTTGAATAAAACAAAACAAAAGAAAAGAAACAGAAAGAGAGGAGAAACGAACGAGTAGAGAGAGAGAAACGAAGAGGATAGCAAGGATTTTGAGAAGATAGCTTGTTGATTCAATTCTTCGGTGGAGGTAGGTTATGGTTATATTACGATATTCGTAGTGAACTCTTAATAGTGAATAATATGTGTTGATGATATTGTAAACCTGTCTATATGCTTAATTGTATGCTTGCATGAATATGATTATGTGATTTTGATAAAACAAGCATGATGAAAACCATTGAATCCCAAATCTTGAAAGAAACTTACATCTATGATATTAATGATGATGCCTTGGTATAAAAGAAGGCTTGATGAATTAAAGTAATGGGATTGATGATGCCTTAGTATAGAGAAGGCTTGATGAACGGATAGAATGAATTTAGTGGATCGGAGTGTCACGTACCGACACATAGTAATAGTGGATCGGAGTGTCACGTTCCGACACATAGTATTAGTGGGACGGGTGTCACGAACCGACACGTAGATATAGGGGATCGGAGTGTCACGTACCGACACATATAGGGGATCGGAGTGTCACGTTCGACACATATAGGGGATCGGAGTGTCACATTCCGACACATATAGGGGATCGGAGTATCACGTTCCGACACATATAGGGGATCGGAGTGTCACGTTCCGACACATAGTGGTAGGGGATCGGAGTGTCACGTACCGACACAAGAGGAAGAAAGATAATGAATCTTGAAAGATGTTAATATACTCAACATAATGAACTTAATTCCCAAATGAGTATGGTATTGAGGCTTGAGCCCTCATGGATGAACTTGATGGTATTTATTGACGATTATAATACTTGTTGTTGCTACATGTTGAGTTTATAGTTGATTTATAATATTACTTGATATGTATTATCTTCTATTTTGAGTTGGCCGATGATATCTACTCAGTACGTGTGGTTGTACTGACCCCCTACTTTTATGTTTCCCTTTGTTATTTGTGTTATGCAGCAAACGTTCCGTCAACTTCAACACAACAGTAATTCGGGCCAGATTTTGTCATACCGGATCTCAGGGTGAGCTAACGCTTCTAGCTTGGACTGGATCTTCTTCTATAAGTCTTGATGCCTTGACTTCCGGCATGGACTAGTTTCTTATGTATTTTTAGCTTCTTAGACATTCTTAGATAGTTTAGATTAGTAATTTGATCATAGATGTTCTTGTGATGATGACTTCCAGATTTTGGGAATATTAATAATAGTTGAGTTGTTTTATTTATGAGTTTAAGTCTTCCGCATTATTTTCTGTTGATATTATATTGAAATGTTAAGGTTTAGATGGTTGGTTCGCTCACATAGGAGGGTAAATGTGGGTGCCAGTCGCTTCCTCGAATTGAGTCGTGACAAACATTTATAATTATAGCAGGAATAGTCCAGAACGAAGAGGAAAGCAAGGATTTTGAGGATTAGCTTGCTTGATTCCAATTCTTCGGTGGAGGTAGGTTATGGTTTTGATACTATTCGTAGTAAACTCTTAATAGCGAATGATATGTATTGGTAGTATTGTAAACTCTTCTATATGCTTAATTGTATGCTTGCATGAATGTGATTATATGATTGTGATAAAATAAGCATGATGAAGCTATTGAATCCTAAATCTTGAAAGAAACCCTAATCTACTTTGTTAATGATGATGCCTTAGTATAAAAGAAGGCTTGGTGAACTAAAGTAACGAGATTGATGATGCCTTGGTATAAGAGAAGGCTTGATGAATTGATAGAATGAGATTAGTGGATCGGAGTGTCACGTTCCGACACATAGAATTAAGGGATCGGGTGTCACGAACCGACACGTAGAATTAGGGGATTGGAGTGTCACGTTCCAACACATAGAATTAAGGGATCGGGTGTCACGAACCGACATGTAGAATTAGGGGATTGGAGTGTCACGTTCCGACACATAGTATTAGGGGATCGGGTGTCACGAACCGACACGTAGAAGTAATGGACCGGAGTGTCACGTACCAACACATGGTAGTAGGGGAGCGGAGTGTCACGTACCGACACAAGAGGAAGAAAGATAATGAATCTTGAAAGATGTTAATATACTCAATCTAATGAACCTAATTCCAAATGAGTATGGTATTGAGGCTTGAGTCCTCATGGATGAACTTGGTAGTACTTATTGATGATTATAGTACTTGTTGTTGCTACATGTTGAGTATTATAGTTGATTTATGATATTAACTGATATATACTGTTTTCTATTTTGAGTTAGCCGATGATACCTACTCAGTACTTGTGTTGTGTACTGACCCCTACTTGTATGTTTCTTTCTTTGTATTTGTGGAGTGCAGCAAACGTACCGTCGTCTTCAACTCAACCGCATCTCTAGCCAGTCTTCATTACACCGGGATTCAGGGTGAGCTAATGCTTCTAGCTTGGACTGGATGTTCTTCTTCAAGTCTTGATGCCTTGAACTTCCGGCATGGACTAGCTTTTTACTTATTTTCGCTTTCTTAGATACTCTTAGTTTAGTAATTGAGGATAGATGTTCTTGTGAAGATGAATTCCAGATTTTGGGGATAATAATAGTTATTGAATTGATTTTTTAATGAGTTAAGTCTTCCGCATTGTATTTTGTTAATTATGTTTGAAATGTTGGGGTTAGATTGGTTGGTTCGCTCACATAGTAGGATAAGTGTGGGTGCCACTCGCGGCTCAGTTTTGGGTCGTGACAACTTGGCATCACAATAAACAATGAAGTTTTTACCCTCTACCGGCAAGGTGAGGATAGGCGCGGTAGTCAACAAAGTCTTAAGCTTCTGGAAGCTTTCCTCACACTCATCTGACCATACAAATGGAACGTTCTGCTTAGATCAAGTTCGTCAATTGGGAAGCAATAGAAGAGAATCCCTTGACAAAGCGGCGGTAGTAGCTAGCTAACCCAACAAAACTCCTTATTTCTGACACGTTTGTAGGTCTTACCCAATTTTTCACCGTCTCAATCTTGGATGGATCCACCATCACTCCATCCTTAGAAACCACGTGCCCCAAGAAGGACACTGCATCTAGCCAAAACTCACACTTAGAGAATTTCGCATAAAGCTTTTTCTTTCTCAACAACTCTAACACCAATTTCAAATGCTCCTCATGTTCCTTCTTACTTTTGGAGTATATCAGTATATCATCAATAAACACAATCACAAAGAGGTCCAAGTATGGCTTGAAAATCCCGTTCATCAAGCTCATGAAGGCAGCAGGGGCATTAGTAAGACCAAATGACATTACCACAAATTCATAGTGCCCATACCTAGTTCGAAAAGCAGTCTTTGGCACATCCGTTGCTCGTATTTTCAATTGGTGATAACCGGACCTCAAGTCAATTTTTGAGAAGACACAAGCACCTTGTAACTGATCGAACAAGTCATCAATGCGAGGAATGGGGTACTTGTTCTTAATAGTTACTTTGTTCAACTGTCGGTAATCTATGCACATTCGGAAACTTCCATCCTTCTTCTTCACAAACAAAACCGGAGCACCCCAAGGAGATGCACTTGGTCTAATAAAGCCCTTGCTCAACAACTCTTGAAGTTGAGCCTTTAACTCTCTTAATTCGACGGGAGCCATTCTATACGGGGGTATAGAAATGGGGCATGTGCCCGGTTCAAGATCGATACAGAAGTCAATATCCCTATCCGGTGGCATACCGGGAAGATCTGCAGGGAACACATCCAAAAATTCACGGACTACCGAAACTGACTCAATCGAAGGTACTTGGGTAGTGTCATCCTTAATGTGCCAAGAAAGCTAGACAACCCTTACTAACCATCTTCTGAGCGCGAATAAATGAGATGATACGCACCGGATTGGAAGTGTAGTCACCCTCCCACACTAACGGATCTGCCCCAGGCTTGGCTAACGTCACCGTTTTAGCATTGCAATCCAAAATCGCAAAGTTTGGAGAAAGCCAAGTCATACCCAGAATTACATCAAAGTCACCCATTTCTAAAATAACCAAATCTACATAAGTGTTGCTCCCCACAAAATTCACCACCAACAAGACCTATACACTTTTTCGACTATCACAGACTCACCCACCGGAGTAGAAATACGAATAGGCATGTCAAGTAATTCACAATGTAAATTTAGACCGTTAGCAAATGAGGAAGATACATATGAAAACGTGGAGCTAGGGTCAAATAATACAGATGCCATGCAATCACAAACCAAGAGATTACCTGTGATAACAGCATCAGATGCCTCCGCTTCAGACCTCCCAGGGAAAGCATAACAATGGGCCCTATCATTCGTCTGTCCGTTGCCCCTACCATGTTGTGTAGTAGTGGCTCCGTTTTGCCCATCACCTCTGCCGTTTTGGTGACCACCATTACCTCGACCACCACGTCCTCCAGAAAAGCGGCCTCTACCATGACCACCTCTACCTCTAGCCATTGGGGTTCTGTAACTCTGTTTTGGACAATTCCTCCTAATATGTCCAATCTCCCCACATCCATAGCACTCTCTGGAGTCAGGCATAGGTCTCTCGGAGTAGTGTTGACCGTTCTGAGGTGGACCCCCAACTACAGTCTGTAGTGAAGACTGAATTGGTCGATTTGAGTGACCTCCAGAGTTCTGTCCTCTAGAATAGGAACCATTAAACTCACCTCCCCTTCGAAACCTTTTTGATGTCGATGTCGTGGTGAAGTCGTCTGGCTTCACTCCTTCCACCTCAATCACAAAATCTACCACCTCTTGGAAGGATGTTGCCGTTGCCGCTATCTGTAAGGCTGAAATCCGCAATTCTGACCTCAACCCTTTCACAAAACGGCGGATCCGTTCTTGTGGACTGAAACAGAGTTGGGTGGCATATCTGGATAGTGCGCGAAATTTAGCCTCGTATGCGTTAACCGTCATTCTGCCTTGCTCTAGGCTCAAGAACTCATCCCTCTTCCTATCCCTCAAAGTGCGGGGGATATACTTTTCCATAAACAGGGTAGAGAATGATTCCCAAGTCATTGGTGGTGCCTCTGTTGATTGACACTCAACATGTGAACGCCACCACATTTTGGCGTTCCCTTGGAACTGATAGCTCACGAACTCGACACCAAACCTCTCTACTATCCCCATCTTGTGTAGTAGCTCATGACAATCAACCAGAAAATCGTAGGCATCCTCTAATTCTGCACCCTTAAAGACTGGGGGTTTCAATTTCAAGAACTTACTGAAAAGTTCATGTTGATCGTTTGTCATAATAGGCCCAGTAGTCAGACGTGGAAATGTGCCTATTCCCAATGGTGCATCCATGCGGGGAGCCATAGTAGCCGCATGTCGTATTTCTGAAGCCTGAGGTGTTGGTGCAGAAACCGCTGGAGGTGCCTGACCCTGATCGGACAACCCGCTAAGATAAGCAAGTACTTGGTTGATCATCTCTGGGGTAGGTTGGGGTGGCATTTCCTCATTCTGCCCTTGTTCATTCTCCCCTTCCTCACCCTCTCTTATCACCTCTTCGGTCGGTGGAGGAGTCACCGCCCTAGTATCAGATGGGCTAGGGGCTCGTCCTCTTCCTCTAGAGGACGTCCTCCCACGACCTCTTCCACGGCCTCTTGCCGCTGTTCTTCCTCGAGCCACAGCCCCAGTGGCTGGCTCAGTCGTTTCATGTCTTTCCGTTGTTGCTGCTGGTGCGGTCGTTGCTCTAGTTCTAACCATCTGCGAAATAGAATGAAGATGGTCAGATACCAATTTGTATCACCTAGATACCAATTGGACTCAAGTAGTAGCACGAAAGAAAGAATGAAAGAATGGAATTTTCCTAAAGTCTTATAGCCTCTCAAAGAAAAGTAAAGGCGTCCCCCTACCGTTCCTTAAGACTCTACTAGACCTGTTCTTGTGTGATGAGACCAATGAACCTAATGCTCTGATACCAAGTTTGTCACGACCCAATTCGAGGACGCGACTGGCACCCACATTTACCCTCCTATGTGAGCGAACCAACCCATCTAAACCTTAACATTTCAATATAATATCAACAGAAAATAATGCGGAAGACTTAAACTCATAAATAAAACAACTCAACTATTATTATATTCCCAAAATCTGGAAGTCATCATCACAAGAACATCTATGATCAAATTACTAATCTAAACTATCTAAGAATGTCTAAGAAGCTAAAAATACATAAGAAACTAGTCCATGCCGGAAGTCAAGGCATCAAGACTTATAGAAGAAGATCCAGTCCAAGCTAGAAGCGTTAGCTCACCCTGAGATCCGGTATGACGAAATCTGGCCCGAATTACTGTTGTGTTGAAGTTGACGGAACGTTTGCTGCATAACACAAATAACAAAGGGAAACATAAAAGTAGGGGGTCAGTACAACCACACGTACTGAGTAGATATCATCGGCCAACTCAAAATAGAAGATAATACATATCAAGTAATATTATAAATCAACTATAAACTCAACATGTAGCAACAACAAGTATTATAATCGTCAATAAATACCATCAAGTTCATCCATGAGGGCTCAAGCCTCAATACCATACTCATTTGGGAATTAAGTTCATTATGTTGAGTATATTAACATCTTTCAAGATTCATTATCTTTCTTCCTCTTGTGTCGGTACGTGACACTCCGATCCCCTACCACTATGTGTCGGAACGTGACACTCCGATCCCCTATATGTGTCGGAACGTGACACTCCGATCCCCTATATGTGTCGGAACGTGACACTCCGATCCCCTATATGTGTCGGTACGTGACACTCCGATCCCCTATATCTACGTGTCGGTTCGTGACACCCGTCCCACTAATACTATGTGTCGGAACGTGACACTCCGATCCACTATTACTATGTGTCGGTACGTGACACTCCGATCCACTAAATTCATTCTATCCGTTCATCAAGCCTTCTCTATACTAAGGCATCATCAATCCCATTACTTTAATTCATCAAGCCTTCTTTTATACCAAGGCATCATCATTAATATCATAGATGTAAGTTTCTTTCAAGATTTGGGATTCAATGGTTTTCATCATGCTTGTTTTATCAAAATCACATAATCATATTCATGCAAGCATACAATTAAGCATATAGACAGGTTTACAATATCATCAACACATATTATTCACTATTAAGAGTTCACTACGAATATCGTAATATAACCATAACCTACCTCCACCGAAGAATTGAATCAACAAGCTATCTTCTCAAATCCTGCTATCCTCTTCGTTTCTCTCTCTCTACTCGTTCGTTTCTCCTCTCTTTCTGTTTCTTTTCTTTTGTTTTGTTTTATTCAAACCCTCCTTCTTTTTACCCTAATTAAAAGTATAATTAAGTGTAAAGGAGGACAATAAAACCCACTAATTAACTTAAGGTTACCCCTTTTAACCCCTAAGTAATTAGACTTATTAATGTTACCCCTCAATCTTTATAATTAAGGAAAGAATAGTAAAAAACGACCCTTAAAACGTGTGGAGAAATCCTAAACTGCCTGGGATTGCGCAACCTGTGACGGCCCGTCGTGCCTGCGACGGTCCGTCACACAGGTCGTCGCAGAGGCCAAAAGTCCTATTTTTCACCAAGTATACTGTGACGGTCCGTCACGCCTGTGACGGTCCGTCCTGCACTTCGTCGTGACGGTCAGAAACTCGTTCCTTGTACCAAATTCTCAAAAGTTGAAGTGTTTTAAAACGGTACCTCACGACGGTCCGTCGTGGCTGTGACGGCACGTCCTGCAGGTCCGTCACAATTTACAGAGAGTCGATTTTCAGTACCCAATTTCAGAATTTCTAAGTATGTTGCAACGATACACCCTCGACGGGCCGTCGTGCCTGTGACGGTCCGTCGTGGTGTCCGTCGTAAAGCCCAGTGAGATTTAAAGGAGGAGGAGAGATGCAAATAAGATTGGACAGAGAGTGGAGAGAGGTGAATTGTATCTGTATTTCTATCGAATTGTATACGTAATATTTGCCAAATAATTGTATATATATAAATGGATTACATATGTACTTGTATATCTGACAAGCGAGATTGAGAGAAGGAGGAGAGAAGCGAGCGAAAGAGAAGCAGAGAGTGGAGAGAGACAAATTTTATTTGTATACCTATATATAATTATATATGTATATGTATAATTTGTATTTGCATATATATAAGGGAGGATAGAGGTACACATAACTATAATCGAAGAGACTGCAAATGATAATTAATTTAAATTATAACTATGTTACTAATTGACTATTATATATTTATTTATTCGCATAATTTTTCCAAAAAATAAGGCAATCCCGCAAAGAAAAATGAAAACAGCAACAAAGAGTAAAGCAAAGAAACTTGTCCATGCATATCTCCAACATTAGGCACAATATGGGGGGGGGGAAGGGGTAGAAATTCCTGATATAATTAATATTTACATTATTATGTTAGCAGAAATTCGACACAGTCAAGGTTACGCCACTCGTGACGGCCCGTCGTGCCTGAGACGGTCCGTCCTGCAGGGTCGTCACAGAGTTCAAAGAGTCAATTTCAGTGAAGGTTTTTGTGACGGTCCGTCGTGTCTACGACAGTCCGTGCTGCAATTCCGTCACGAAGTTCAGAGAGTTGATCCCCGTACCCAAATTTCAGAGTTTAAGTGTTTTGGCACGAAGACTCTCGACGGACCGTCGTGCCTATGACGGTTCGTCCTACCTGTCGTCGAGGGTAATGAGGAGAGCAGTAGGAGAATTACACAAGTGTGGGACGACGGAGTCCGTCACTGTCCGTCGTGACCATGACGGTCCGTCGCGTGATCCGTCGACCCAGTCAGTTTTTATCAAAAATAATTCTGCTGTTCGAAACGACTAAACATGTCGTTACATTAACTTGACTTCAAATTATAACTTTGACCTTTAACTTTGTTAGAGCACAAATAGACACTTTAACTATACAAAACATAAAGAAAAAAATACTCGGATCCTACTTGGCAAAATGCGTAAAATACACCCAAATTAGGCGCGTCAAATGAAAAAATCCAGAGGCCCAATAGTAAAAAAACACTGAAATGACAATTAAGCTCTCTTTCTAATTTTTCAATAATTTTCCCCTCTTTTTTGCATTATTTGTTGTTCATTGCAAAATGCAAGTGACATTTAATTACTTTTTTGTTATTAAGAAAAAAAATTATAATGAAGTTTTTTTTTTTTGGCAAGATGAGCTTAGTATACAATTATACAAGTTGAATGCAATTTAAGTTTTAAGGCATTTTGATTAGATATCAGACTGCTACTTAAACTTGACAAAAATCCCTGAAAAATTCTATGAGACAATTTATCAAACAGTTTTAGTGCACCATTTCACTTATTAATTTTTAGCACTGTAAGTTCATTTTTTGGCCTCCAAAATTCATAATTGCAGTTCTCTTCACTATGACAATCACAATACGCAAAGCACCCTTTTTTTCCATTAAGTATTTGACAACTTAAAGCATAAATATACTTCAAACTAAAGAAAAGAAGGAGAAGTTCATTGATTCTCATGTCTTTCCATATTTATGGCTGCAACTGAGTGGTTTACTTTTCCACGTCAGAGCATGTGTGTAACATGCGTTTTGCTTGAAATATTTGTGTGTTTTTTTGTTTAAATTTAGGAGAGTTAAAGTGTCTCTTTGTGCACTATCAAAGTTAAAGGTCAAAATTATAATTTAAAGTCAAGTTAAAGGTTTAATTTATGTATTATGCCAAAAACGAAATTGTCCCAATTAGCTTTGAGTTATCTAGTGACAATATTAATCGAGTTGACTTCCAACATGTTGCTGACTCTAAATACAAATAAAAGAGTTATATTTATTTAATTATGAAAAAATTAAATGTTTTACTTAAAAGCTGAGTATTTTTTATATTAACAATATTTATGCTGACATACATAATGTCTTTTTCTTAACATTATTTTGTTATGTAAAATCCTCTAAATATAACGAGAGTTATGGGCCGTGTTCCATAAATATGAATTTGGGCTTGGAGTAGTGTTAGGGTTATAGGTTTTTGAAGCCTACAGTATACTATCGCAAGCTCTGCACTCGGATCGCTATTTCTGTAAGTCATTCTTCACTGAATCTTTATGTTGTATTTTGCATCTGCGTATTAATTTTTGATTTGCATATCTGTATTTGTACAATTCTCTGATAATTGCAGACATTTCAATGTGGATGCAATTTCAAGGGTTTATCTGTTGAATCATATCGATTTTGAATTTTAAACGACTGATATCAATTTTGCTGCTTGAATTTTCAGTTTTTGACTGTATTTTTGATGGTTTATGGCAGGTTTGGCTTGTATTTGGTAATTAGATTCAAAAAGAGAAAATGTCTGGTAAGTAGTTACAGTATTACATCTATGTGTTTTAACGATGTTCACTGTCATGATAATAACTTTTTTTTGCCTGCAGCTTACATGTTACTATGATCTATATTAGGTGAATGTTTGTTGAAAAATTTGGGCTTTAGTAGTGTTAGGGTTTAAGTTTTTTGAAACCTGCAATATAACATCGCAAGCTTCTCACCATCTCTACTCCATCCGCATCGTCTCTTCACTCTCTCTCTCAGTTATTCAGGATTAAATCTTACGTTCAATTCTGTCTGCATTAAAAAAATTGTTTTGTGCATCTGTGTTTGTACACATCCAAAAGATGGGTTCAAGGGCTACAATTTTGAGTTCTCGAAAAGAGTATTAGAAGTGAATGAAATATTATAATGCGGAATCTATCATGCTTTAGAAATTTAAAAGTATGCAAATTTAGTCCTAAATTTTTTGCTTTAATGTAGAATCTACAACTGTTTTCGGGTCTTTATACTGGTCTTGCGTCCTCTTTTAGACTACATTTTACATTAATATGCACATAACATTGGGTCCTTCATGAGGTTGTTTTGTTACAAGAAATTCCTTTACCCTTATCTCTGCTAGAAGAACAGAGAACTCAAATACAAGTGTTTCAAGTTGTTGAGGCACCATAGGATAGTAAGGGAAAAGCTTCTGCGCTGGGTGTTACGAATGACTTGGATTACTGGTGACAAATGTCATGATTATATGTGTTATATTTTAGTGTAACATAAAATGCAATTAGATGATTTATATATGCATGTATTGCAACATAAAATGTCATAGAAAAATTTGGAATCATCTATTTCAACAAGTCCTAATACTCCATTTTTGATAAGTAAAATAATGATAGCAATGTGCAAAAGAGGTATGGAGATGTAGTTCTTAGCTGTGCCTATAGTTAAATTAGACAGCCTGTTAAGATATCCACTTTGTGTACTTTTTTGAGATGAAATCACATGGCTACTAATTACTAGCAATTGTATTTTAACAATGCACAATCTCAATTTTTCCTAAAAAACACCTTTGATATCTATCTCTGAAACAAAGATCCACAAAATAGAAGCAACGATTGCAATCCAAATCCCTAACCTCTTCTTTACAGCCAGTACTGTTAGAGTTCTTTAACAATATTAGTTATACATTCATGTAAAACATATATCTAGTCACTACAGTGTGAAGCAATCAGTAGGGTGAAGGTGAGAGCAACTTTAAAACTACAGCAAATGCCATCTGTGTTAGCAAACTAGAAGAGAGAATAGTGTTTCTGATCCTAGTAATTTAAGTATGGAGGTCTTGTGCGCTCTTTACTTTCTCTGGCAACAATATGTCATTTGCAGTTCAGAAATATGTTGTAAATTTGATGTGGTTGTCTCAGAGGGACTAATCTTGTATTTTCTAACTCTTTATTTTTTTCATTTGCTATATGATTGTGGCATCCTCTTACAATCATGTAATAACCTTGGAACTTTCTCTGGATAACCTCTGTACATCTCATTTTAGTATGCCTTGATAGACTTAGATGTCTAAAATTCGAATTTGTGAAAGAAAAATATTATATGTATTTGTTTCCAGGACGAATGGCTGGAAAGTCCGTAGCAAAAGCAGTTGGGCGATATCAATATCCATGGCAAGAAAAGTTGGCAAAATACAAGGATGAGCTTTCAAAGGGAGTTTGGGGTTACTGGGAGCTTGGAGCCTGGAAACCTCTGGGGATGAGTGCTCGCCATCGAGCTCGTCTGCGCAAGGAAGTTGTTGTTGCTGGATAAGATTGGCCATACGATCCAGCGAGAAAGGAAATGAGAACGAAGCAGAAAGGGCACAAGTGTGACAGAATATCAGCAGAAAAACGGGCAAAGACAGCCGAACTGATGCAAAAAATGCCTGAAATGTTGGCTGATTACAGGAAGAGAAAGTGGGAAAGGAAAATGAAAGCAGAAGAAGATGCTGCCAGAAAATCATTGCAAGCATAGATTTCCTGCTCACTTGCCTTGTTTTTTTTTTCTTCCTTCTGTATTTTCGAGCCCTAGCAATGGGCGCGAATAGCGGTATTTACAATAAATAAAATTATAAACATTTGTTGTACGCTAAACAAAACTTATTAGGTTCTCGTTAATTCAGTGTTGTAGTCCAGATATTAAACATAATTAGTTTAGGGCTTAATTATGTTCAATGTTTCCTGAATATAGAGTAGTGAGAAGACATACATTTTTCATCTCCTTCCTTGTTCTTCAAGGCCTATTTTATTTGATCAAACTTATATCAATGCAAAAATTATTATTTCCAAAATAGTGCATATGTTTTTTTTTAATTATATAGTGCATATTAAATTCATAATTTTTAAGCAGAGTTTTTGAATTTGAGTCTTGAAATTTTATCCTGAAGTGAATTTTTTCGATGTAAATTTAAATAATCAGACACAAATGATAAAAAAGACTGGATGGAGAACAAAAATAATAATCAAATTCACTATATATTAATTCCTATAATTATAACAATCATTTCATCATATGTTAAATTAATTGCATATATGTGGAAATACCATTGAGGAAAGCTTGGATCATGTCATAGATGTCTTGATATATACATATTTTAATTAGATTATTTTTTTGATTAAGAAAATAAGAAAGGAAAGGAAGAAAAGAGGAAGCTAGCCCGTGAGCAAAGAAAGTCTAATGAAAAAAAGAAAAGAAGATAAGAGTAAATTTCTTAAACAGCCACTAAAAATATTTAAATTAAAATTCATCACGCTATAGTTTGTTAATTATGATTTTGACTAAATGTTAGAGGAGATAGGAGAGAGACAAGTGAGATTGGGAGGAGGAAGAGAGAGGGCAGAGAGTGGAGAGAGTTGAATTGTGTTTGTATTTCTATCGAATTGTATATGTATATCTGTCAAATAGTTGTCTATATGTAAGTGGTATACATATGTACTTGTATATCTGAGAAGCGAGATCGATAGAAGAAGGAGAGATTCAAGCGAAAGAGAAGTGGAGAGAGACGAATTTTATTTATATATATGTAATATAATTGTGTGTATATTTATATGTATATGTATATATATATATATATTATATATATATATAATTTGTATTTGTATATGTATAATAGAGGAGAGAGGCAAAAGATGAACAAAGGAGAGAGGCACACATAATTATAACTAAAGAGGCTGCAAGTAATAATTAATTTAAATTTGTAATTATTTTAGTTAATTAACTAGTATATATTTATTTATTCGCATAATTTTTTCAAAGAAAAAAGAAAACAACAATAAAGAGTAAAGCAAAAAACTTGTCCATGCATATCCTCAACATTAGGCATAACATGGGGGGAGGGAGTAGACATTTCTGATATAATTAATGTTTACATTACTAGGTCATTTTTATAAATAACTTCTTATAAGGACAAATATCAGATGATACTTTAAAAATTGATAGAATATCTACAGTTTAAAGTTTAAGAATTTTTGTGTTTGAAATCTCAAGTAAATATATAATATATAATAACTTAATTTATAGTAAAAAAATTATAATCTTTTGTTGTACGCTCAACAAAAATTATAGGTTCTCGTTAATTCAATGTTGTAGTCAAGATATTAAATAGGATAAATAACACAAATTTCATTAGTTTAGGGCTTAATTATGTATCTTTCAATGAGTTTTCAAAATTATCATTCGTCCCAAATTTCATTCGTCAAATTAAATACATATATCTGGTGCATCCAATACATGTGTAAGCATATAAGTTACCTTTTTTTTCATAATACAATTGTAGGAATAATTTTATAGAACTAGTATCCTAAATCAACATTTTAACCATTATGACATATATTAAAAAACAATTATTTATATGGAAGAAAATAAATATCAACCTCAGTATCATATTCTTACTATTATAGGAGAAAAGGATGATATTGTATACTTATGTAAATACGTCACATTTATGTGATTATTGTGAAGTTGGGAGTGTGATGAAATGGAGCATAATTATCCTATTTATCACTCTTTTTTAAGAAATATTTTATATAAAAATTTATATTAAATGTGAGTCCTTATAATTCGTAAGAATGTGAACGGTCAAATTTTCATTTTTTAAGCAGGAAAGTCTACTATAAGGTTGATTATAGACTTTCTCTTTCTTTATGATAAGTACCTGAAATCCAATGTAATGTAGTACAATATCTCCTACAATCTAAAATAGTTATTTTACATCTATTAAAAAACTAGTATTATATTTAAATCCACACTAAAATTATATGCCTGCAATATACTAAATGAGTAGTAACAATGTATACATATGCTATTTTCTTGAACTCATATGCGTATGACGTTATCGTCATCTATCAGCAACGCTCAAGCTGAATAAAAGAGATTCAACTACATTATTCCTAAAAAATACCCCAAAAAGTATTCTTACCTCAATTTTGTAATTTTTCATAATGTTACATCATTTAGCCTCCGACTCGACCAACAAGTATTTTTATCCACATCTTAAAATACATAAAAACTGTATTCAAGAAACAAACTTATTATTAGCACGTCAAAAATCTAACCATTGGATTAGTTAGAGAAGAGCTAAAGACGGAAGTGCAAAAAAGAATTTTTTAATAAAGCAAAACTATCTAATTTTGGAACTAGGAGACGAAAATTAACTTGAATATGCAATGAAACGTTATGCTTTAGTATTTATATTTATATTTATAATAAGTAGTACAATTTGTAACTTGCATAGAAATAATAAAGTATTATGAATAAATAAGTGTTGCGTGATTAAATTGTTAGTAATATTTTTTTGATTAAGTTGTGATGAACTTTTATTGTTAATTTCTACAAAAATCACATTATTAATAACTCTTAATTATATTAAGAGTTATTTGTATGCTATAACTATACTTTGCATAATTGCACTCCATAGCAAACATAAATATGTTTATTCTGCTATACATATACAAAACAATAGTTGTATAATTCGCTATACTTTTACAAAGAAATCAATTGTATAATTCGCTATACATATACAAAATATCAATTATATAATTTTTTTATATATAAAACGGGAAAGAGAGAAAGACAAAAAGAAATTGGGTAGGGGAATATTTGTATTGTATAATTATAAGTGTATAGGACGAAGTATATGTATTTGCATGTGAATATACAATTTTTAGTGTAGTTAATGTAATACTAGCGACGAAACACTAAATCATCTTTGTATACATTTAGCAACACACATTTAGTGACGATTGCGTGACAATTATTTTTGGTCTCGCAAAATTTTTAGAGAAAATATGATTTATAAATGACGAAGTTATTTGTCCATGATAATCAAATTTGTTGTAGTGGCTATGAAGCTTATATAAGGCTTTTCGAAGTCTTGTACGTCGTGTTACATCTAGGGAGTACTCCTGGATCGTGACATTCAAGGGAATGGAAACATCAATGATAATATCACACACTGTATTGGTGCAACGTGGATGAAGTGTAGACTTGCCTCTAGAGTCTTCTGTGATGAAAAGGTACTATCGAAACTCAAAGGTAAGTTTTATAGAGTGATGGTTTGTTCGACTATGTGACTGAGTGTTATCCAATCAAGTACTCTCAAGACCAAAAGATGCATGTTATGCAGATGGGGATATTGAGGTGAATTTGTAATCATAGTACGAGAGATAAAGATTAAAAAAGAAGATATTCGATCATAAGTATGTTGAGGCGGATGTATTATCATTGTCTATTCATTTTTATAATTTATCCTTGTATGTTATTTATGGTGTTTCGACTATTATATGCTTTATTGTTGTTTTGGTTTTCTTTGGTACACGTTGTCAATATTTCATTATTATTTGCTATATTTCTCTTCATTGTCTCCTCCTTCTTTAGACCGATATTTATTGTATTTGAACTGAAAGTCTCTCATAAATAGTCTCTCTGCCTCCACGAGGTAGTGATGAGGTGTGTGTGCATTCTACTCTCTCCGGATCTCATTTATGAGATTTCACTAAATATGTTATTGTTACCTTTGAATTTAATTAGTGACACAAAATGTATTAATTATAAAATTCCTTTAAAATAAATTTTATAATATATTCCAAAGTATAATTAATATCAATAAATTGTTTTCTTATCTGAAGTATGAATATTAAAATATTTAACTTGAGAAAATAAAATGAATTATATCACGCTTCAGAAATTTATCTTTAGATTTTTGAATGTGAAGGGCTTGTCATATGCTTAATTACTAGACATTGCAATTGATATAAAATTGAATCTTGTAGTATATCAAATATTGGTCCCTTTACATTCACTTAAAAACTGAAAACCTCTATTGCTCCTTAACCTAAAAAATACACAATAAATTCACAAAGACTTTCCACGCCCAATGTTGCGCTCCAAACGATTATTTATTCAGGGGCTCTGTTATTGATGGTAAAATCTTAGTTAATTGATAAATATATACTAGCTTCAGGACACGTGCATTGCACGTGCCCCAATTTTGCTAGCATATTTTTTTTTTTAAAAAAATAATAAGATAATATTAAACATGTGTAAAAAGAGTAATATAAATTTGAAGAAACAAATAATTAAGCTACTTAAATGACTTAGTTGTTCAATACAAAATATTAAAGATGACTTAAACTTAGAAAAAATAATTAAATTTAGTTATATAGGTGCAATATGTAATCAAATAATAAATATGTGGTTGTTTGTACAACTACAACATGACATTATTTATGATTATAATATAAGTTTTAACAAAATTTTCAAAACTAATGTTACTACAAATAACTCTAAGGAATCTTACTCAAAATAAAGACACGTATATGCATTTTAAAGTGTAAGCACATAACTAACTTTTTTTCCATAATATAATTGTAGAAATAATTTTATAGAGCTAGTATCCTAAATCAGCATTTTAACCATTGCATCATACAATTAAAAAAATAATATATATATATATATATATATATATAGATATATATATATATAGATATATATATATATATAATATATTATATATATATATATATATATATATATAATATATATATATATATATATATATAAACACCCTCTATTGGTCTCTACATTCACTTAAAAACTGAAAACCTCTATTGCTCCTTAACCTAAAAAATATACAATAAATTCCAAGGACTTTACACCACCAATGTTGCGCTCCAAACAATTATTTCATTAGGAGCTCTGTTATTTATGGTAAAATCCTAGTTAATTAATATGTATATACTAGCTTCAAGACACGTGCTTTGCACGTGTGTAACAACCCATTCAGTTGTTTTGAGCGCTAGAATTTTTTTTTATTAAATACTTTCCAATAGATTTTAAATTGGTTTTTTGGACTAGTCATAATAAAAATTATGAAATTAGTAGGGTAATTTTAATAATATTCGTAGTTGGTGGTTGTCACGACCCAAAACGAGCCGCGAGTGGCACCCACACTTATCCTACTATGTGAGCGAACCAACCAATCTAAACCCCAACATTTCAACCATAATAAACAGAATATAATGCGGAAGACTTAAAACTCATTAATGAAAATCGATTAAATAACTTCTAAAAACTCAATACTTATTATTCCCAAAAATTGGAAGTCATTACCACAAGAACATCTATCCTCATATTACTAAATCTAAGAATGTCTAAGAAGCTAAAATAAATAAACAGCTAGTCCATGCCGGAATTTCAAGGCATCAAGACATGAAGAGGAAGATCCAGTCCAAGCTAGAAGCAATAGCTCAGCCTGAAATCTGGCGTGATGAAGACTGGCTAGAGTTGAGGTTGAGTTGAAGACGATGGCACGTTTGCTGCGCTCCACAATTAACAAAGAAAAACAATACAAGTAGGGGTCACTACAAGACACAAGTACTGAGTAGGTATCATCGGCCAACGCAAAATAGAAAACAGTATATATCAGATAATAACATAAAATTAGCTAATATTCTTAATAGGTGACAACAACAATTACCATAACCCTTGGTCACAACACCAAGCACATCTATTAGGACTCAAGCCTCCACACCCTACTCATTTGGGAAACAGGTTCTTTAGATTGAGTATATTAACATATTTCAAGATTCATTCTCTTTGCTATCCTGGTGTCGGAACGTGACACTCCGATCCATCTACTATCCTGGTGTCAGAACGTGACACTCCGATCCATCTACTATCCTGGTGTCGGAATGTGACACTCCGATCCATATACTATCCTGGTGTCGGAACGTGACACTCCGATCCATATACTATCCTGGTGTCGGAACGTGACACTCCGATCCATCTACTATCCTGGTGTCGGAACGTGACACTCCGATCCATATACTATCTTGGTGTCGGAACGTGACACTCCGATCCATATACTATCCTGGTGTCGGAACATGACACTCCGATCCATCTACTATCCTGGTGTCGGAACGTGACACCTGATCCTCTATTACTTTAGTTCATCAAGCCTTCTTTTATACCAAGGCATCATCATTAATAAAGTAAATTTAAGATTTAAGATTCACAGCCTCATCTTCCCAACCAATTACAATTACATCATCACATCATACAAGCACACAATTAAGCATATAGAAGACTTTACAATACTACCCAATACATATCATTCACTATTAAGAGTTTACTATGAGATAGAATAAACCATAACCTACCTCCACCGAAGAATCGCGATCAAACAAGCTATCTTCCAAAACCTTTGCTTTCCTCTGCGTTCTTCTCTTTCTCTCGTTGTTTCTCCATTCTCTCTCTGTTCTTTCTGTTTTTATTATTCAAACCCTTTTTCTTTTACCCTAAGTGTCATATAATTAAGTATAAAAGATGATAAAATAACCCACTTTTTATTTCAAGGTTATCTCCTTTAACCCCTAAGTAATTGAATTATTAACATTAATCCACTAACTTTATAATTATAAGCATGAATAGTCCAAAACGCCCCATAAAAACTTTTAACAGAAATCTGACCCAGCCAGGGTTACGCAACCTGTGACGGTCCGTCATGACTCTGACGGTCCGTCCTGCAGGTCCGTCACAAAGTTCAGAGAGTTAATTCTGTGGAAAGATTTGTGACGGTCCGTCGTGCCTGCGACGGTCCGTCCTGCCATTCCGTCACGAAGTTCATAGAGTCGATCTCAGTACCCAAATTCTAGAATTCTAAGTGTTTTGGAACGAGACACCCTCGACGGTCCGTCGTGGGATCCGTCGACCAAGACAGTTTTTACCAGAAATAAACTCTGCTGCTCAAAACGACTAAACATGTCGTTACAATAGATACCAATTTACCCATCGTTCGTCCTCGAACGATCAAAAGAAGAAAAACAAGGGCGAAAAGGAGTACCTGAATCTGTAAACAGGTGTGGGTATTTTTCTTGCATATCAGCCTCCTTCTCCCAAGTGGACTCTTCAACTGGTCGATTCTTCCATTGAACTTTGATGGATGCAATCTCCCTTGATCTCAAATTGCGAATTTCTCTATCTAGAATGGCAATAGGCTCCTCCTCATAAGACAAATTCTCATCAAGCAGAACCGAATCCCAACGAATGATGTAGTTTCCATCCCCATGGTATCTTTTCAACATAGACACATGAAATACCGGATGCACTCCTGACAATCCTGGAGGCAAGGCTAATTCATAAGCCACCTCGCGTACTCGCTTAAGTACTTCAAATGGTCCAATATACCTTGGGCTTAGCTTACCCTTTTTACCAAACCGCATCACCCCTTTCATGGGTGAAACCTTCAGCAAGACTTGTTCACCCTCCATTAACTCCAAGTCTCTAACCTTTCGATCTGCATATTCCTTTTGCCTACTTTGAGCCCCTAAAAGCTTTTCTTGAATAGATTTCACCTTCTCTAATGAATCGCTCAAAAGATCAGTACCCCAAGGTCTAACCTCAAATGCATAAAACCAACCAATGGGAGACCTACATCTCCTCCCATACAATGCTTCGAATGGAGCCATATCAATACTTGAGTGATAGCTATTATTGTATGAAAACTCCGCTAAGGGTAAGAAGTTATCCCAATGACCATCAAATTCTATCACACATGCACGAAGCATATCCTCTAATACCTGAATTGTTCGCTCAGACTGACCATCGGTCTGAGGGTGAAATGCAGTATTAAAGTCTAACCTACTACCTAATTCCGCATGCAATGTTCTCCAAAACTTAGAGGTAAACTGCGTACCTCTATCTGATATGATGGAAAGTGGAACTCCATGCAATCGAACAATTTCTGAGGTATAGAGTTTGGCTAACTTCTCCGCATTGTAAGTCACCTTGACCGGAATGAAGTGAGCAGACTAAGTTAATCTGTCCACAATTACCCAAATAGAATCAAACTTACCCAATGTCTTTGGAAGACCAACCATGAAGTCCATTGCAATTCTCTCCCACTTCCATTCAGGAATGGGCATTCTCTGAAGTGTTCCTCCGGGCCTCTGGTGTTCATACTTTACTTGCTGACAATTTGGACATTTGGCAACAAAATAAACAATGTCACGCTTCATTCTACTCCACCAAAAGTGTTTCTTTAGGTCATGGTACATCTTGGTTGCACCAGGATGTATAGAATATCCGGAACTATGAGACTCTGTGAGGATGGTGTGGATCAAATCATCAACACGGCGCACACATACCCTTCCCTTAATCCTCAAAACACCTTCCTCATCAATTATTGCCTCTTTAGCCTCTCCTCGCAATACCATATCCCGAATTCGGCTTAGTTCTCATCATCAAACTGTTTTCCCTTGATCTTGCCTCCACACAGGCCAAAAATCCTCCTTCCTCTAGTATTTCCAGTCTCATAAAGTCGTTAGCCAAGTTTTGGATTTCTCTAGCCAATGGGCTTCTAGAAACTTGTAAGTGGGCTAAACTACCCATGCTCTCTGCTTTTCTACTTAAAGCATCAGCCACCACATTTGCTTTTCCTGGGTGATACAGAATAGTAATATCATAGTCCTTCAACATTTCCATCCACCTCCTCTGCCTCAAATTCAAGTCTTTCTGGGTAAAGACATACTGTAGACTACGATGATCTGTGTAGACTTCACACTTGACCCCATATAGATAATGTCTCCATTGCTTTAATGCAAACACAACTGCAGCCAATTCCAAATCATGGGTCGGATAGTTATATTCGTGCACCTTTAGTTGCCTTGAAGCATAAGCGATTACATTCCTCTCTTGCATTAGCACCGCACCCAAACCCGAATAGGATGCATCACAATAAACAATGAAATTCTTACCCTCTACTGGCAAGGTAAGGATAGGTGCCGTAGTCAGCAAGGTCTTGAGTTTCTGAAAGCTTTCCTCACATTCATCCGACCATACAAATGGAACATTCTGCTTAGTCAAGTTCGTCAATTGGGAAGCAATAGAAGAGAATCCCTTGACAAATCGACGGTAGTAGCTGGATAAACCAACAAAGCTCCTTACTTCTGACACATTAGTAGGTCTTACCCAATTCTTCACTGTTTCAATCTTAGAAAGATCCACCATCACTCTATCCTTAGAAACCACGTGCCCCAAGAAGGACACTGAATCTAGCCAAAACTCACACTTGGAGAATTTGGCATAAAGCCTTTTCTCCCTTAATACTTCTAGCACAATTCTCAAATGCTCCTCATGTTCCTTCTTACTCTTGGAGTATATCAGTATATCATCAATAAATACGATCACAAAGAGATCCAGATATGGCTTAAAAATCCCGTTCATCAAGCTCATGAAAGCAGCAGGGGCATTCGTAAGACCAAAAGACATTACTACGAATTCGTAATGCCCTTACTTGGTTCGAAAAGCAGTCTTTGGCACATCTGTTGCCCGTATTTTCAATTGATGATAACCGGATCTCAAGTCAATCTTATAGAAGACACAAGCGCCTTTTAACTGATCGAACAAGTCATCAATGCGAGGAATGGGGTACTTGTTCCTAATAGTTACCTTGTTCAACTGCCGGTAGTCTATGCACATCCAAAAACTCCCATCCTTCTTCTTCACAAATAACACCGAGCACCCCAAGGGTTTGCGCTTGGTCTAATGAAGCCTTTACCAATCAACTCTTAAAGTTGGGCCTTTAATTCCCTTAACTCCGCTGGGGCCATCCTATAAGGAGGTATGGAAATGGGGAGAGTACCCGGCTCTAGATCAATGCAAAAGTTGATATCCCTATTCGGTGGCATACCAGGAAGGTCTGCAGGAAATACATCCAAAAACTCACGAACTATCGAAACCGACTCAATTGAAGGTACTTAGGTAGTATCATCCCTGAGATGTGCCAAGAAAGATAAACACCCTTTACTAACCATTCTCTTAGCACAAAGAAAGGAGATGATAGGAACTGGAGTGGAAGTGTAGTCACCCTCCCACACTAACGGATCTGTCCCAGGCTTGGCCAACGTTACAGTTTTAGCATTACAATCTAAGATTGCAAAATTTGGAGAAAGCCAAGTCATACCCGGAATTACATCGAAATCAACAATTTCTAAGATAACCAAGTCTACATGAGTATTTCTCCCCACAAAAGTCACCAAACAAGACCTATATACCCTTTCAAATATCACAGACTCACCCACCGGAGTAGAAACACGAATAGGCATGTCAAGCAATTCACAATGTAAATTAAGACCAGTAGCAAATGAGGAAGATACATATGAAAATGTGGAGCCAGGATCAAATAATACAGAAGCCATGCAATCACAGACCAAAAGATTATCTGTGATAACAACATCAGATGTCTCCGCTTCAGACCGCCCGGGGAAAGCGTAACAATAGGCCCTATCACCTGTCTGCCCGTTGCCCCTACCATGTTGTGCTGTAGTGGCTCCAGTTTGCCCGTCACCCTGGCCATTTTGGTGACCACCATTACCTCGGCCACCACGTCCTCCAGAATGACGGCCTCTTCCATGACCACCTCTACCTCTGACTATTTGAGGTCTGTTACTCTGTTTTTGACAATAACTCTTAATGTGTCCAGTCTCCCCACATCCATAACACTCTCTGGATTCAAGCATAGGTCTCTATGAGAATGACGAAGTCTGGGGATAACCTCCAAACTCGGAGAAGTGTTGACCGTTCTGCGGTGGACCCCCAACTACAGTCTGCAGTGAAGACTGAATAGGTCGGGCTGGATAACCTCCTGAACCCTGCCCTCTGGAGTAAGAACCATCAAACTCACCTCCCTTATGAAACCTTTTAGATGTCGATGCCATGGTTCAGTCATCTGGCTTCACTCCCTCCACCTCTATCACGAAGTCTACCACTTCCTGAAAGGATTTTGCTGTAGCCGCTACCTGTAAGGCTGAAATCCGCAAATCTGACCTCAATCCCTTCACAAAACGGCGAATCCTTTCTTGTGGACTGAAACAAAGCTGGGTGGCATACCTGGATAATGCATGAAACTTAGCCTCATACGCAGTAACCGACATCCTGCCTTGCTCTAGGCTCAAGAACTCATCTCTCCTCCTATCCCTCAAGGTCCGGGGGATATACTTCTCCATAAATATGCTAGAGAATGACGCCCAAGTCATAGGTGGTGCCTGTGCGGGTTAACACTCAACATGTGACCGCCACCACATTTTGGCATTTCCCTGAAACTGATAGGTTACAAACTCAACGCCAAATCATTCCACTATGCCCATTTTATGTAGTAACTCATTACAATCAACCAGAAAATCGTAGGCATCCTCAGATTCAGCACCCTTAAGACTGGAGGTTTCAATTTCAAGAACTTACTGAAAAGTTCATGCAGATCACTTGTCATTATGGGCCCTGTAGTCAAACGAGGAAACGTGCCTATTTCCAATGAGGCATCCATGCGGGGAGCCTCAGCAGCGGCCTGTCGTACTTCCGGAACCTGAGGTGCTGGTGCAGAAAACACTAGAGGTGTCTGGCCTTGATCAGATAACCCGCTAAGATAAGCAAGAACTTGATTAATCATCTCTGGGGTAGGTTGGGGTGGTAATTCCTCATTCTGCACTTGCTCACTTTCCCCTTCCTCACCCTCTCTTACTACTTCCTTAGTCGGTGGAGCAGTCACGGCCCTAGTACTAGATGGGCCAGGTGCTTGTCCTCTTCCTCTAGAGGGCGTCCTCTCGCGACCTCTACCACGGCCTCTTGCCACTAATCCTCTTCGAGCTACAGCCCCGTGGATGGCTCAGTTGCATCTTCTTTTACCGGTGTTGGTGTTGGCGCCGCTGTTGCTCTAGTTCTAACCATCTGCGAAATAGAGTGAAGATGGTCAGATACCAATTTGTATCACCTAGATACAAATTGGATCCAAGTAATAGCACGAAAGAAAGAAAGAAAGAATGGAATTTTTCCTAAAGTCTTATAGCCTCTCAAAGAAAAGTAAAGGCGTCCCCCTACCGTTCCTTAAGACTCTACTAGACTCGTTCTTGTATGATGAGACCAACGAACCTAAGGCTCTGATACCAGGTTTGTCACGACCCAAAATGAGCCGCGAGTGGCACCACACTTATCCTACTATGTGAGCGAACCAACCAATCTAAACCCCAACATTTCAACCATAATAAACAGAATATAATGCGGAAGACTTAAAACTCATTAATGAAAATCGATTAAATAACTTCTAAAAACTCAATACTTATTATTCCAAAAAACTGGAAGTCATCACCACAAGAACATCTATCCTCATACTACTAAATCTAAGAATGTCTAAGAAGCTAAAATAAATAAACAGCTAGTCCATGCCAAAATTTCAAGGCATCAAGACATGAAGAGGAAGATCCAGTCCAAGCTAGAAGCAATAGCTCACCCTGATATCTGGCGTGATAAAGACAGGCTAGAGTTGAGGTTGAGTTGAAGATGATGGCACGTTTGCTGCGCTCCACAATTAACAAAGAAAAACAATATAAGTAGGGGTCAGTACAAGGCACAAGTACTGAGTAGGTATCATCGGCCAACTCAAAATAGAAAACGGTATATATCAGATAATAACATAAAATTAGGTAATATTCTTAACAGGTGATAACAACAATTACCATAACCCTTGGTCACAACACCAAGCACATCTATGAGGACTCAAGCCTCCACACCCTACTCATTTGGGAAACAGGTTCTTTAGATTGAGTATATTAACATATTTCAAGATTCATTCTCTTTGCTATCCTGGTGTCGGAACGTGACACTCCGATCCATCTACTATCCTGGTGTCGGAACGTGACACTCCGATCCATCTACTATCCTGGTGTTGGAACGTGACACTCTGATCCATATACTATCCTGGTGTCGGAACGTGACACTCCGATCCATATACTATCCTGGTGTCGGAACGTGACACTCCGATCCATCTACTATCCTGGTGTCGGAATGTGACACTTCGATCCATATACTATCCTGGTGTCGGAACGTGAGACTACGATCCATATACTATCCTGGTGTCAGAACGTGACACTCCGATGCATCTACTATCCTGGTGTCGGAACGTGACACCCGATCCTCTATTACTTTAGTTCATCAAGCCTTCTTTTATACCAAGGCATCATCATTAACAAAGTAAATTTAAGATTTAAGATTCACAGCCTCATCTTCCCAACCCATTACAATTACATCATCACATCATACAAGCACACAATTAAGCATATAGAAGACTTTACAATACTACAAAATACATATCATTCGCTATTTAGAGTTTACTATGAGATAGTATAAACCATAACCTACCTCCACCGAAGAATCGCGATCAAACAAGCTATCTTCCAAAACCTTTGCTTTCCTCTGCGTTACTTCTCTTTCTCTCGTTCGTTTCTCCCCCTTCTCTCTCTGTTCTTTCTGTTTTTTATTCAAACCCTTTTTCTTTTACCCTAAGTGTCATATAATTAAGTATAAAAGATGATAAAATAACCCACTTTTTATTTCAAGGTTATCTCCTTTAACCCCCAAGCAATTGAATTATTAAGATTAATCCACTAACTTATAATTATAAGCATGAATAGTCCAAAATGCCCCTTAAAAACTTTTAACAGATTTCCGACCCAGCCAGGGTTATGCAACCTGTGACGGTCCGTCCTGCAGGTCCTTCACAAAGTTCAGAGAGTTAATTCTGTGGAAAGATTTGTGACGGTCCGTCGTGCCTGCGACGGTCCGTCCAGCCATTCCGTCACGAAGTTCAGAGAGTCGATCTCAGTACTTAAATTCCAGAATTCTAAGTGTTTTCGAACGAGACACCCTCGACGGTCCGTCGTTCCTATTACGGTCCGTCGTGGGATCTGTCGACCAAGACAGTTTTTACCATAAATAAACTCTGCTGCTCAAAACGACTAAACATGTCGTTACAGTGGTTAAAGAAAATTATTGTAAAACAAATAGTGGGTCACATTTACCACCTTTATAATTAATTACATAATATTTAGGATAGAAAATAGCCTGTAGTAGAAAAAAAAAATCGAAGAGTTGCACAGACATATCAAAAGGGTTGAAGCGGTTGTTTCAGATTGGAAGGGTTGGGAGACAATATGGAAAGGAAAGGCATTGGAGAAGTAGTTGTTTGACTTCGATTCTTCGGTGGAGGTAGGTTATGGTTTATTTCTGTTTGATAGATAAACTCTCAATAGCAATTTATATGTATTGAGTGCTATTGTGAAGTTTCATATGTACTTGATGTGTGGTTGTATGTCTTGGTTGTGTGGTTTGTGGTTGGCCTGAATTCTGAGACTGTTGAATTTATAATTTTGAACCCTCTCTATTAAAATGACGCCTTAAATAAAGAAGGCTTGATGAAATAAAATAATGAGATGATTGGATCGGAGTGTCACGTTTCGACATGATATTATTGGATTGCAGTGTCACATTCTGATACGTTATTATGGGATCAGAGTGTCACGTTCCCACACAGTATATGGGATCAGAGTGTCACATTCCGACACAATAAGATTAAAGGAAAGGAATCTTGAATTAATTTAATATACTCAATCTCAAAGAACACATTTTTCAAATGAGTGTGGTGTGGAGGCATGAGTCCTCATAGGTGTGATTGATATTGTGATTGATGGTGTACCTACTATGGTGTTGTTGTCACTGGTCCATGTGTTTGTTTCTTACCACCTGTTAAGTATTGTAGTTTATTTTATATTATTATTCAATATATATTGGTTTTTATTTTGAATGGGCCGATGATACCTACTCAGTACGTCTTCCTTGTACTTACCCTACTTGTATTTTCTTCTTTGTTCCTTTGTGGAGTGCAGCAAGTGTACCATCGTCTTCTACTCGCCTCAGCTTTAGCAGTCTCCAGCACATCGCATTTCAGGGTGAGCTATTATTGCTAGCTCGTGCTGGGTTCTTTCATTCACGTCTTGATGTCCTTGAATTTCGGACATGGACTATCTTTTACTTATTTTTATTTCTTAAATACTCTTAGACTTGGTAATTTGAGAATGAATGTCCTTGATGTGTTGACTTTCAGATTTTGGGGATAATAAGTGTTTAACTTTAGAATCTTATTTAATTGGTTACTTGATAAGTTTTGGAGCTTCCGCATTATTTTTGTTATTTATAGTTGAACTATTGGTATATGTTGGGGTTTAGATTTGTTGGTTTACCTACCTAGGAGGTTAAGTGTGGGTTCCACATTTTGGGTCATGACAACTTGGTATCAGAGCATTAGGTTAAATGATCTCATCACATAAGGACATGTCTAGTAGAATCTTGCGGAACGGTACGGGGACGCCTTTACTGTTCTTCGGGAGGCTGTATGGCTTTAGGAAAATTCATATTTTTCTTTATTTAGTTCTATTACTTGGATCCAATTGGTATCTAGGTTATACTAATTGGTATCTTACCTTCTTCACTCTATTTGGCAAATGGTTAGAACTAGAGCAATAACTGTTCCAACACCAACACCGGCAAGATAGGGTTCTTCCGAGCTAACCATTGGGGCTGCAGATCGAGGGGGTGCATTGGCGAGAGGTCCTGGTAGAGGTCGGGGGATAAGGACCACTAGAGGTAGAGTACAAGCACATGGTCCATCTAAGTATAGGGCAGTGACTCTACCACCGACTGTAGAGGTAGGGAGAGAGGGTGATGAAAGGGAAGATGAGCATATTCAGGAGAAGGAAGTACCACCCCAACCTACTCCGGAGATGATAAATCAGGTTCTCACTTATGTCAGCGGGTTATCTGATCAAGGTCAGATGCTCCCAGTGTTTTTTGCACCAGCACCTCAGGTTCAGGAAACACAACTTGCAGCTGCTGTGGTTCCCCGCATGGATGCATCCTTGGAAATAGGCACGTTTCCTCGATTGACTACAGGGTCTATAATGTCAGGTGATCATCATGACCTTTTCATTGAGTTCTTAAAGTTGAAACCTCCAGTCTTCAAGGGTGCTGAATCTGAAGATGCCTATGATTTTCTGGTTGATTGTCATGAGCTTCCACATAAGATGGACATAGTAGAACGATTCGTTTGTGACCTACTAGTTTCAGGGGGATGCCAAAATGTGGTGGCGGTCTTATGTTGAGTGTCAACCAGCAAAGGTACCACCTATGACTTGGGCATCATTTTCTAGCTTATTTATGGAGAAGTATATACCCCAGACTTTGAGGGATGGGAGGAGAGATGAGTTCCTGAGCCTAGAGCAAGGAAGAATGTGCCTAGAGCAAGGAAGAATGTCTGTTACTGCTTGTGAGGCCAAATTTCGTGCACTATCCAGGTATGCCACTCAACTTTGATTCAGTCCACAAGAGAGGATTCACCGCTTTGTGAAAGGATTGAGGTCAAATTTGTAGATTCAAGCCTTACAGGTAGCTGCTGCAGCAAAATTCTATTAGAAATTGGTTGATTTTGTGATAGAGGTAGAGGGGGTGAAGCCAGACGACTTCACCAAGGCGTCGACTTTTAAGAAGTTCCGTATAGGAGGTGAGTTTAGTGATTCTTACTCCAGAGGGTAGAGTATAGGGGGTTATCCAGCCCATCCTATTCAGTCTTCATTGCAGGCTTCAGCTGAGGGTCCGTCGCAAGCCAGTCAGCCTTTTTGAGTTTGGAGGTTATCTCCAGACTTCTTCTTCTTCACAGAGACCTACACTTGTTATGGATGTGGAGAGGCTGGAAATATTAGGAAATATTGTCCAAGGTAGAGTTACAACAGATCCTCAGTAGTTAGATGAAGAAGTGGTTATGGTAGAGGTCGTCATTCTGGAGGACATGGTTACCAAGGTAATGGTGGTCACCAGTTCAGTCGGGGTGATGGGTAGGTAGGGGCAATGGACAGACAAATGATAGGGCCCATTGTTATTCTTTCCCCGGGAGGTCTAAGGCCTATACATTTGATGCTGTTATCACAGGTACTCTTCTGGTTAGTGATGCATGGCTTCTTTATTGTTTGATCCTGGATCCATATTTTCATATGTATCTTTCTCATTCGCTACTAGTCTTGCTTTACATTGTGATTTACTTGACATGCCTATTCGTGTCTCTACTCCTGTGGGTGAGTCTGTGATAGTTGAGAAGGTGTATAGGTCTTTTCTTGTGACTTTTGTGGGGAGAAATACTTATGTAGATTTGATTATTTTAGAGGGGGTTGATTTTGATGTAATTATGGGTATGACTTGGCTTTCTCCAAATTTTGCTATCTTAGATTTTAATGCTAAGAATGTGACCTTGGCAAAGCCTGGATAGATCCGTTAGTGTGGGAGGGTGACTATATCTCCACTCCAATTCGTATCATCTCTTTTCTTCGTGCTAAGAGGTTGGTGAGTAAAAGTTGTTTAGCTTTCTTGGCACATCTCAGGGATGAAACTTCCAAAGTGCCTTCGATCGAGTCTATTTCGATAGTCCGTGAGTTTTTTTATGTTTTTCCTACGGTATGCCACCAGATAGGGATATTGATTTTTGTATTGGCCTAGAGCCGGGGACTCGCCCCATTTCCATTCCACCTTATAGAATGGCCCCAGCTGAGTGAAAGGATTTAAAGGCTCAACTTCAGGAGTTGTTAGGTAAATGTTTTATTAGACTGAGTGCATCTCCCTGGGTGCTCCAGTGTTTTTTGTGAAGAAGAAGGATGACAGTTTTTGGATGTGCATATACTACAGGAAGCTGAATAAGGTAACTATTAAGAATAATTATCCCATTCCTCGCATTAATGATTTGTTCAATCAGTTACAAGGTGCTTATGTCTTCTCTAAAATTGATTTGAGGTCCGATTATTATCAATTGAAAATATGAGCAACATATGTGCCAAAGACTGCTTTTTAAACCATGTATGGGCATTATGAATTCTTAGTAATGTCTTCTGGGCTTACGAATGCCCCTGGTTCCTTCATAAGCCTGATGAACGGGATTTTTAAGCCATATCTGTACTTCTTTTTATTGTATTTATTGATGATATACTGATATACTCAAAGAGCAGGAAAGAACACGAGGAACATTTTACAATAGTATTGGAGTTGCTAAGGGAGAAAAAGCTTTATGCAAAATTCTCCAAGTGTGAGTTTTGGCTCGATTCAGTGTCCTTCTTGGGGCACGTGATTTTTAAGGATGGAGTGATGGTTGATCCTTGTAAGATTGAAGCAGTGAAGAGTTGGGTAAGACCTATTAATGTTTCAGAGTAAAGAGCTTTGTTGGTTTAGCTATCTACTACAGTCGATTTGTCAAGGGATTTTCTGTTATTGCTTCCCAGTTGACAAATTTGACTAAGCAGAATGTTCCATTTGCATGGTCGGACGAGTGTGAAGAAAGCTTCCAGAAACTCAAGACCTTGTTGACTACTGCACCAATTCTTGCCTTGCCATTGGAAGGTAAGAATTTTGTTGTTTATTGTGATGCATCTTATTCTGGTTTGGGTGCAGTGCTAATGCTAGAGAGGAATGTAATTGCTTATGCTTCGAGGCAATCGAAAGTGCATGAACGTAACTATCCGACCCATGATTCGGAGTTGGATGCAGTTGTATTTGCATTAAAGCAGCGGAGGCATTATCTACGTGGTGTCAAGTGTGAAGTTTATACAGATCATCATAGTTCACAATAGGTCTTTACTCATAAAGAATTGAATTTGAGGCAGAGGAGGTAGATGGAGTAATTGAAAGACTATGATATTACTATTTTATATTACCTAGGAAAAGCTAATGTTGTGGCAAATGCCTCAAGTAGAAAAGAAGGGAGTATGGGTAGTTTATCCCACTAAGAGGTTTCTAGACGCCCATTGGCTAGAGAGGTTCAGATTCTGTCTAATGACTTTATGAGGCTAGAAGTACTGGAGAAAGAAGGATTTTTTGCCTGTGTGGATGCAAGATCTTATTTTCTTGACAAGTGTAAGGGAAAACAGTTTGATGATGAGAAGCTGAGCTGAATTCGAAATATAAAATTGCGAGGAGAGGCTTAAGAGGCAGTAATTGATGAAGAAGGCATCTTGAGAATTAAGAGAAGGGTATGTGTGCCCCGTGTTGATGATTTGACTCATACTATTCTTACAAAGGCTCATAGTTTCGAGGTATTCGATACATACTGGTGCAACCAAGATGCATCGTTATCCAAGACAATATTATTGGTGGAGTAGAATGAAGCGTGACATTGTTGATTTTGTTGCCCAAAGCCCTAATTGTCAGCAGGTAAATTATGAACACCAGAGTCCTGGAGGGATACTTCAGAGAATGTCCATTCATGAACGGAAGTGGGAAATAATTGGAATGGATTTCGTTGTTGGTCTTCCAAAGACATTGGGTAAGTGATTCTATTTGGGTAATTGTTGATAGGTTAACTAAGTCTGCTCACTTCATTCCGGTGAATATGACTTACAATGTAGATGTCACAATCCAAAAATGGATGTGCTTCCACTCGTCTTATCCCACCAAGACAAGTCAGCGTAAAATCTAATCAACTAATTACGTGCGAAAATAAAATAAAACTTTGATAACAATTTAACTTAATTCAATCCCCAAAACCTGGTTGTCACGTGTACAAGTCTCTAAAGTATCTACCAATGAATCAAAAGAAAGATACAAGTCTCATATGACATTGTTCCTAGAGTAGGACAAGATCATAAATAAGAGTAAGAAGGTCCGCAGAAATGACAAGCAACTACCTCACAAATCTCCATATGAAGCCTCAGACAAGAAGAAGAGAAATATCACAAAGTCCGGACTAGTAACCTACAAAAAAATTATAGTAACAAGGGTTGAGTACCAAACCACATATTACCCAGCATGTAAACGTTTAAACTCAAGCTAAGGGAACAAAATACGGGTTCTCCTTACACACAACTGAACCTCCATAACTACAACCTATATAAAATTCAGCCCAACCTAACAGTTCACAGTTTTCATAGCACCCAGCTCATCAAAATCATTTTCAATAAATTTGCACATCCTCAACTACAAACTCAATATTCAACGATCAAAACTTTCACAAAAAGACACTCACAATATCAACAACACACAAGATCAAGTTCATCAAGTAGAGGTAATCAAATATCGAGATACAACAATTGAATCACACTCAATGTCAACTCCATGTATTTTTTCACATGCCAAATTATAACTAATATTCAAAACCATCATACACCTCATACCAACACCTAAGAAAATTTTTATCACTTCAATAATTTGGTTTAATAAGCTAGCTCATCACCTCTACTTATTATCAATTCCCTATGTAATACATCATACCAATCTATATTGTCCCATCAATAAATTAGTTTTAATCCCCTCAAAATCCTCATTAACCTTGTATAACCGTAGGTTCATACTATTGTTTATCCATAAGTCACCTACCATAATCTGAATAAATTAGCCCCACATAACAACACCAAATCTTACACATCTCACTTTTTTTCCAACTTAAATCAAAATCCTATATTGATAAAAAAATCGCTGACAAATTACTTGTACGTCTATACCAAACAAATTCACAACCATAGTCATATTAGATATTATATATGAAACTTCATACATCCTTCAACTTCAAATCAAGATTCTATATGAGAGGTCTTGTTCCTTCGCATCTCTTAAATCCTTTCCATGATGAAAATTTGTAAATATCTTGAACCCTTCAATACACCAGACTCCTTTTCCTTCTGTTGACTCGCTACCAATTCTTTTCTTTGGCCAACAACACCTAATATTTTTACCTAATCCTCAAAATAAAAACTTTAGGTGAAATATTTTCTTAGGTCCTTTAAAATTTTAAAATCACACACTTTATGACTTTAAACATATACAAGTCCTTCCAAATACTCAATATTCAATGTGATCGATTTTTCTTACCTTACCAATCTACACCTTGGCAAATCATACTATCACAAACATTAACTCACCATGAAAAACTTTAATTATTATTTTTCCTCAACCATGTAACAAAATCTTATTATTAACAACATTAGCTCATATCTTGATTTTTCTTATGAATATATGTATCTTAGATTATCACTGATCGGCTCTCCATCAACTTTATCATATATTTCTCTACAAATTCAACCATACTCATTATAAAACTCAAAACCATAAAAGAACTTATCATCACACTCAAGTCAAATGTATTTATACTTCTTTCTTAAATTTTATCAAATAGTATTTAACAAATATGATGAACTTGTGACACTATTATCATAAGTGGAGCAAAATAGATGAAATCACACGTGTCTAAAATCCCTGTTCTACAATATGAAGATACATCCTTTGTATTTGCACTCAATGTGAATATCTTTGTTCTCGATCGCCTCCTTCCAATGAATAAACTACATCCCACTAATTCTTTTTATTTCTGAATCTAACACTTTTCAATTTTATTCAAGCTGTGTCTCAGCATCTCGTATGACTTTCCATGCAATCAAGATACTCACCAAATAGTATCAAACCACAAAACTAAATGCTCGCAAGTAGTCATTACGATACAACATTTGTTTAACCAACAATCCTTATTATATAGTTGCATCTCAATCACAATTAATTATGAACTATTATTACCATTATGATCAACTAGCTCTTTTATCACCACGAAGTAAACTTTGTCATCGATGTCACCTCAGTTTTATCAATCAAATTCAAAGACTAACTTAATTTTATATGCATTTTCTTACTAAAATTTTTCAATTACCTTCATACAAGAATACTCGTTGAGACTTCCTTTACCTATAAGCTTGTCATCCTAATATCGATCCACTTTCGTGGAGCTTACGATGAAATCATAACTCATTTACAGTCCTCGAGATACACTTCATAACCTAAACATATCAATACCGCACCAATGATCAATCACTAAAATTTTCCTAACACATACTACTTAACCCCAAATATGTGTAGTAACAACCTAGTTGAATTCTTAAATATGAATACAATATCAAATCTCATTATACGAGCATGTGATAAAACTAATAACTACTTATGTAATTAGCATTTATGCTTAATGATCAACATACCCGCTTTCACATACCACTAGTACCATATCGTGAAATTCTGTTACATCCACCACTATAACACATAATACCTACCGAGAAGATCACATCCAATCATGTCACACATTTTCATCCATCAAATAGATGTTACATGTTACCAAATTAGTTTTATATCCAGCCCAAGCTATATGAATCTTCCATAGGTCAGGTCAATATCAGAAGTAACACACTCCATAACTCTTACCAAGTAAGAATCGATATTATTGTAGTAGTAATTCTAATCATAATTGGTGCATCATTTTCTAAGCAATTTATTCATGTTATGATAATTTTATTAATTGAAGTTTCCAAAGTTAATGCTCCATTATCTATCCATCCATTTAATCATTCCACTTTCAATCGTCAAACCACTTAAGATATTGTCTATACCGCACAAGTACTGATCCCACTATTAGATGACTAGCCTAAAAAAAAACATCAGGACGCTCATAAAGTACCTTAAACCACCATTTAACCTAATCATCAAAACATCCTAAAAATATTTTGTCAAGTTACTACTTAACTCAATTTATTCGAATCGTTTAACATTCTATATTTGATCACATATCTTTGTCATAAATCTATCACTTTCACCTTAGTATCAGGTCTAACCTCCAATCCATACACGATACACCAAGTTCTAAATTAAGGAACCACACACGACTCATCACTATAAGTAAGAGAGAATAAAAGGAAACAATAAGACTCATAACGGAAAAATGATGCACGATAGAGATTCAAGAAGTGAAGATTTATCTTAAAAGTCACTATAGCCTCTCGAAGATAAGCATAGACGTCTCCGCACCAATCATCGAGACTCTACTTTCACTCGACTTGTATACACATGAGACCTAAGAACCTAGGGCTCTGATACCATGTTGTCATGATCCAAAAATGGATGTGATGACACTCGTCTTATCCTACCAAGACAAGTCAGCGTAAAATCCAATCACCTAATTACGTGCGGAAATAAAATAAAAGTTTAATAACAATTCAACTTAATTCAATCCCCAAAACCTGATTGTCACGTGTACAAGCCTCTAAAGTATTGCCAATGAATCAAAAGAAAGATACAAGTCTCATATTACATTGTTACAAAAGTAGGACAAGATCATAAATAAGAGTAAGAAGGTCCACAGAAATGACAAGCAACTACCTCATAAATATCCATATGAAGCCTCAGACAAGAAGAAGAGAAATATCACAAAGTCCGGGCTAGTAACCTACAAAAATGTCACGACCCAAATCGGGGCCGCGACTGGCACCCACATTTACCCTCCTATGTGGGCGAACCAACCAATCTAAACCTTAACATTTTAATACAATATCAACAAAAGTAATGCGGAAGACTTAAACTCATTAATAAAAACAATTCAAAACTATTATTATTATCCCCAAAATCTGGAAGTCATCATCACAAGAATATCTACGATCAAAATACGAAACTAAAACTGTCTAAGAAAGCTAAAACAAATACTAGCTAGTCCATGCCGGATGTTCAAGGCATCAAGACTTGAAGAAGAAGACCCAGTCCAAGCTAGAAGCATTAGCTCACCCTGAAGATCCGGTGTGACGAAGACTGGCTTGATTTACTGCTGAGTTGAAGTTGACGGAACGTTTGCTGCACTCCACAAATAACAAAGAAGAAACATAAAAGTAGGGGGTCAGTACAACCACAAGTACTGAGTAGATATCATCGGCCAACTCAAAATAGAAGATAATATATATCAAGAATTATCATAAAATCAACTATGATGCTCAACATGTAGCAACAACAAGTATTAAATCATCAATAAATACCACCAAGTTCATCCATGAGGGCTCAAGCCTCAATACCATACTCATTTAGGAATTAAGTTCATTAGATTGAGTATATTCATTATCCTTCAAGATTCATTATCTTTCTTCCTCTTGTGTCGGTACGTGACACTCCGATCCCCTACTACTATGTGTCGGTACGTGACACTCCGATCCCCTAATTCTACGTGTCGGTTCGTGACACCCGATCCCCTATATGTGTCGGTACGTGACACCCCGATCCCCTATATGTGTCGGAACGTGACACTCCGATCCCCTATATCTGTCGGTACGCGACACTCCGATCCCCTAATTCTACATGTCGGTTCGTGACACCCGTCGCACTAATACTATGTGTCGGAACGTGACACTCCAATCCACTAATACTATGTGTCGGAACGTGACACTCCGATCCACTAATCTCATTCTATCCGTTCATCAAGCCTTCTCTATACCAAGGCATCATCAATCCCATTACTTTAATTCATCAAGCCTTCTTTTATACCAAGGCATCATCATCAATAACGTAGATTAAAGTTTCTTTCAAGATTTGGGATTCAATAGTTTTCATCATGCTTGTTTTATCAAAATCACATAATCATATTCATGCAAGCATACAATTAAGCATATAGCACGGTTTACAATACAATCAATACATATCATTCACTGTTAAGAGTTCACTACGAATATCGTAAAAACCATAACCTACCTCCACCAAAGACTAGTGATCAACAAGCAAATTCCCAAGCTTCCGTTTCTCCTCCCTCTCGATCGATTCCTCTCTTTATCTTTGTTCTTTCTATTTTCTTTTATTCAACCCTCTTCCCTTTACCCTAATTAACATATAATTAAGTGTAAAAGAGGACATAGAACCCACTAATTAACTTAAGGTTACTTCTTTTAACCCCCAAGTAATCAGACTTATTAATATTAACCCTCTAACTTTATAATTAAGGAAAGAATAGTCCAAAACATCCCTTAAAACGTGTAAAGAAATCTGATTCTGCCTGGGATTTGCGCAACCTGTGACGGCCCATCGTGCCTGAGACGGTCCGTCACGAAGGTCGTCGCAACGTCCTAAAATTTCCATTTTTTCACTAAGTGCACTGCGACGGTCCGTCACACCTGTGACAGTCCGTCCTGCACTTCCGTCATGACGTTCAGAGACTCGTTTCCCGTACCAAATTCTCAAGAGTTGAAGTGTTTTGCAATGGAAGCTCACGACGGTTCGTCGTAGCTGTGACGGTCCGTCCTGCAGGTCCATCACAGATTACAGACAGTCGATTTTAGAACACAATTTTTAGAATTCTAAGTGTTTTGGGACGAGACACCCTCGACGGTCCGTCGTGCCCATGACGGCCCGTCGTGGTATCCGTCGTCCCACCCAATTTTTCCAGAAATAAAATCTGCTGCTTAAAACGACTAAACAGGTCGTTACAATAGATACCAATTTACCCATCGTTCGTCCCCGAACGATCAAAAGAAGAAAAACAATGGCGAAAAGGAGTACCTGAATCTGTAAACAGATGTGGGTATTTTTCTTGCATATCTGCCTCCTTCTCCCAAGTAGCTTCTTCAACCGGTCGATGCTTCCATTGAACTTTGATGGATGCAATATCTCTTGACCTCAACTTGCGAACTTCTCTATCTAATATAGCAACCGGTTCCTCCTCATAAGTCAAATTCTCATCAAACAAAACTGAATCCCAACGGATGATGTAGTTTCCATCTCCATGGTATCTTTTCAACATGGACACATGAAATACCGGATACACTCCGGACAGCCCTGGGGGCAAGGCTAATTCGTAAGCCACCTCCCCTATTCGCTTAAGCACTTCAAATGGTCCAATATACATTGGACTTTGCTTACCCCTTTTTCCAAACCGCATCATTGTATGAAAACTCTGCCAAAGGTAAGAAGCTATTATTGTATGAAAACTCTGCCAAAGGTAAGAAGCTATCCCAATGGCCACCAAACTCTATCACACACGCACGAAGCATATCTTCCAACACTTGAATCGTTCGCTCAGACTGACCATCGGTCTGAGGATGAAATGCAGTACTAAGGTCCAACCTAGTACCCAACTCCGCATGCAATGTTCTCCAAAACATAGAAGTAAACTGTGTACCTCTATCTGATATAATGGAGAGTGGAACTCCATGCAGTCGAACGATTTCTGAGATGTAAATTTTTGCTAACTTCTCTGCATTGTAGGTCACCTTGACCGGAATGAAGTGAGCAGACTTAGTTAACCTATCGACAATCACCCAAATG
>JAKWJD010000358.1:0-64214 GCA_027705065.1 Solanum peruvianum | reverse complement strand
GGGACCACATACAAGCCACTTAGCTTTCATAACATAAGTTTATTAAATTTAGCGCACATTTAATATATTTTCAATAATATCAAATCCTTTGTAAATCAAAGCAGAAGTTTGTTACACTTTGTGTAAAAACATCTAAAACATGAATAATCTTGGGACAAAACCCACACAATAGTTCAAAACGTAAAATGAAAGATTGAGCAAATAGGAGTAAAATCCTAGAATACTATGAGGACATACCAATCTTCAATTTTTTCTCTACTATGATCCTAGCCACCGGGATGGAAGTCGATATCGCTAGACCCTACATTTAGATATGAAATGTAGGAAAGAGTATGCATTGGTACAAAAATGTATTAGTCAACCTAAGACATAACCCATAAGCATAAGAGATAAAAACATAAGTCATAAGCGTAATCAATGCACATAAAAATCATAAACTATGTGAGCAATGGGCATCGAGTGTCAGTCCCGTCTAGGGTGTAGTCTAGGGCGTGACATTCATCTCTTTCAGCTAAATTTTCCTTGTGAGGATAACCCTTTTCTTTGTCATTTTTTATTCTCCTGGTGAACTATGCGACATGATGACCTGGTTTTCCACAAGTAAACTTGGTTAAAATTGGGACTATAAGGCTTGTAACCATTAGATTTATTAACATACCTTTTGCTGTTACTACTTTGGTCTTGTACTAAGTTTGCTTGCAGTATTTATTCCTTTGCTTTGAATGACTCATTTATGTAGTTTGTTGTACCATAACTTCTGATACCATGACTGGAATTGTATGGTAGCACCATTATAAATATTATTAGTAGAATAAAGACATATATTATTTCTTATAATTTGTTAAATTGTTGGAAATATATAATAGATGGGGAAATTATAATATCGAAATAATAATACAACAATTAGGATAAATACAACTATAATAATATTTTAAGTAATATATGTAATACATGAGTCGTGCTAGGCACTATCCTAAGAAAGTATCAACAGAGTAAAATGTTTCCCCAGAATTGAACAAGTATTCTATAATTAATTAGAGGATACAAGAATCAACAAAATATAAATAATACAAAACCAACAAGACAATTGAAAGAATGTGTTTGAAAGAAAAGTGTCTTTTATGTTTTTTTGGTAATTTGTTCTCACTTAGTTCTCTCTTAGTGAAATCCCAATTTCTTTATATAGAGGTGATAAGGATGTTAATAACTGAGTTACTTTGGTAACCAAGTGAAGGCAATAGTTTTGCGTCAACTAAGACAATACTTTGGCACCAAGTAAGGCAATACATGGTCACCAAGTTGGATGACAAAGTAGAATAAATATCACATGTTAAATGTTTTACTTTGGATCATAGTAACTAAATCCTTTGAAATAATAATAATCTTGCTAACAATGTAGCCCTATAATGACAAGATTGCATGATTCAAATTATGATTTAAGTGAGTGTTAGTTATTTATATTGTCACTTTAACTTATGGTAAATGATAATCTTCGAGGGACTACGATTATCATTTATCCTAAATTGGGTGACCATCCAGATAACTAACTCTCACTTTAATCGTTTGTCTAATTCATGTAGTCTTGTTATTAGATATTGTTCTTACTCAACAAAAATAGATGTATAAGATTATCAAGCAGTGATTTAAAGAGTTGTGATCATATTAGTGCTTTATTTTTAAAAAGTGATCCAGTGAGTGGTTTTAATGGTGAAGTCCCGATCGAATTTCCATGTTGAAGGAGCTTGTGGTGTTTGATTTAGACCATATAAACAGTACATCATATTACTGTTTCGATATATGGTCTGAATCAAACACCACAAGCTCCTTGAACATGGAAATTCGATAGGGACTTCACCATCAAGACCACTCACTGGAACATTTTTGAAATAAAAATCATCAACATGGTCACAACTCTTTAATTACTGTTTGATAATCTCTTACAGCATCTTGCTGAGTAAGAATAGTATCGTACCGAACCAGAAGCTTTTATGCTTCTGGTTTTGTATCTAATATTAATAATTCGAATTCTGTTCTACTTATTACCTATCATTGAACTCTTATAAAGTTCATGCATAAATATTAGTACTGGCTAGTTAATAAGTTAATCACTAAAATGTTAATGCATTTATAGGTTTGATTCCCAACTTTTTGTTCTTGATACTTCACAAAATTGACAACCTTAACAATATTTATCTACTTAACTAATTAAACTTGGATGCACCCCTGACCTGTTGCATGACATAGCAAATTGCCTCAAACTCTTGTCGAAGCATGAGTCTCTTGATAAAAAAATCGAGAGAAATGTTAGATTCACCCCTAAATTTGATAATAATTTAGGGGTGTATTTTACTCAAGTTTCAAATTCAGTGGTACATTTAAGTTCAGTTAGTCAATTAAATTGATTTTTTTTAAGTTAATCACCAGTTTAGAGATGAAACTAATAATTCGTACCTAATATAGGTATTTTTAATACTATATAATATTTTTTTATATTACTAAAATAAATAAATCAAAATAAACATTTTAACTTTTCATATAAGGAAAAAACATAATGCCTTGTGAGGGTAACCCTTTTCTTTGTCATTTTTTATTCTCCTCGTAAACTATGCGACATGATGACCTGGTTTTCCACAAGTAAACTTGGTTAAAATTGGGACTATAAGTCTTGAAACCATTAGATTTATTAACATACCTTTTGCTGTTACTACTTTGGTCTTGTACTAAGTTTGCTTGCAGTATTTAGTCCTTTGCTTTGAATGACTCATTTATGTAGTTTGTTGTACCATAACTTCTGATACCATGACTGGAATTGTAGTCACTATGGTAGCACCATTATAAATATTATTAGTAGAATAAAGACATATATTATTTGTTATAATTTGTTAGATTGTTGGAAATATAATAGATGGGGAAATTATAATATCAAAATAATAATACAACAATTAGGATAAATACAACTATAATAATATTTTAAGTAATATATGTAATACATGAGTCGTGCTAGGCACTATCCTAAGAAAGTATCAACAGTGTAAAATGTTCCCCAGAATTGAAAAAGTATTCTATAATTAATTAGAGGATTCAAGAATCAACAAAATATAAATACTACAAAACCAACAAGACAATTGAAAGAATGTGTTTGAAAGAAAAGTTTCTTCTATGTTTTTTTGGTAATTTGTTCTCACTTAGTTCTCTCTTAGTGAAATCCCATTTTCTTTATATAGAGGTGATAAGGATGTTAATAACTGACTTACTTTGGTAACCAAGTGAAGGCAACAGTTTTGCGTCAACTAAGACAATACTTTGGCACCGAGTAAGGCAATACTTGGTCACCAAGTTGGATGACAAAGTAGAATAAATATCACATGTTAAATGTTTTACTTTGGATCATAGTAACTAAATCCTTTGAAATAATAATAATCTTGCTAACAATGTAGCCCTATAATGACAAGATGCATGATTCAAAATATGACTTAAGTGAGTGTTAGTTATTTATATTGTCACTTTAACTTATGGTAAATGATAATCTTCGAGGGACTACGATTATCATTTATCCTAAATTGGGTGACCATCCAGATAACTAACTCTCACTCTAATCGTTTGTCTAATTCATGTAGTCTTGTTAATAGATATTGTTCTTACTCAACAAAAATAGATGTATAAGATTATCAAGCAGTGATTTAATGAGTTGTGATCATATTAATGCTTTGTTTTTAAAAAGTGATCCAGTGAGTGGTTTTAATGGTGAAGTCCCGATCGAATTTCCATGTTGAAGGAGCTTGTGGTGTTTGATTTAGACCATATAAACAATACATCATATTACTGTTTCGACATATGGTCTGAATCAAACACCACAAGCTCCTTGAACATGGAAATTCGATCAGGACTTCACCATCAAGACCACTCACTGGAACATTTTTGAAATAAAAATCATCAACATGGTCACAACTCTTTAAATTACTGTTTGATAATCTTTTACCGCATCTTGCTGAGTAAGAATAGTATCGTACCAAACCAGAATCTTTTATGCTTTGGTTTTGTATCTAATATTAATAATTCAAATTCTGTTCTACTTATTACCTGTCATTGAACTCTTATAAAGTTCATGCATAAATATTAGTACTGGCTAGTTAATAAGTTAATCACTAAAATGTTAATGCATTTATAGGTTTGATTCCCAACTTTTTGTTCTTGATGCTTCACAAAATTGACAACCTTAAAAATATTTATCTACTTAACTAACTAAACTTGGATGCACCCCCGATCTGTTGCATGACATAGCAAATTGCCTCAAACTCTTGTCGAAGCATGAGACTCTTGATAAAAAAATCGAGAGAAATGTTAGATTCACCCCTAAATTTGATAATAATTTAGGGGTGTATTTTACTCATTCTTCAAATTCAGTGGTACATTTAAGTTCAGTTAGTCAAGTAAATTGATATTTTTTAAGTTAATCACCAGTTTAGACATGAAACTAATAATTCGTACCTTATATAGATATTTTAATACTATATAATATTTTTTTATATTACTAAAATAAATAAATCAAAATAAACATTTTAACTTTTCATATAAGAAAAAAACATAATGAAACTTAAAGAGTATTTGAATATCTTTTAATGATGATAGTAAGTTTGACCACATGCCATAAATTATGATTTCGGAGATAGAAAAAAATAATAAATCATGTTTCAATCATTTAAATTTGACGCATTTATAGTATTATACTTGTGGATAAAAGGATCAAAATTATTCTTTAAATTATTGGAAATAGGGTACTTTACCCTACTTTATCTTTTCGTATAAAAATATCATGATTATCATATAAGTATTACACAACTTGTTAGGATCAAAATAAACAAGTTTAATGCGGAAGCTAGCATAGTAAACCTGTAAATACCACAAGTAAGAAGATAGATGAGAAATATACAAAAGACACAAAATTTAACATGGTTCGCTCAATCGACCTACATCCACAAAGGAGATGTAACACATCAGAACCCAGACTTAGAGAAGTGCAGAAAAATTTCACCTAAACCAGTTAACCATAACAGCGTTCAAAGACCGTGATAGGGTCCACTACCCGTTGACATACCCATGTACTTCAGTCGTTACTCTTCCCAACAGAATTGGACCACGAGACCCTTCATAGATTGTGGACCACCACACAAGCCATAGGATAGCTCGTGAGAACTAGGCAGAACCCCACCAAGTCCATTATTAACCACGAGGACCTTTATGGTCAAGAAATCCTCCGACATCCTAAGATAGTTCTAGTGGGCAATATCACCTACAAGGAAGAGATCAATGTCAATGTTATCATTGCCGAGGAAACATTGTTAAAGAGATTTATAAGAGTGGGTAATTAGTTTGATAATTTAGGATTGATGTCTATAACTTGCTTGAAAATAGCGTCCCGAGCCTATACCCCAGGGGAGGCTGGCACTCAGAGACCATTGCTGGTCCCAAGCGAACCCCTGGCCTGGCTTGGTTAACTGAACGAAAGACAATATGCATAATTATAAAGATAGTAGCACTTAACTGAACTAAATAATAAAATGAATGTGATTATTTTAAGATTAATCATTCAACTTGGCCAAAAATGACAACCCAAAACAAATGAATAATAATTAAAACACCCAAAGGAATAACATTTGACTGTCTATCTATGAAGCCTTTATAACTGAGATGGATGTTGGGACAAACCCCACAACATCCTAATGAACTGAAATATGATTGAAAGCAATAAAAGGAGTCCTTCAGAATGCAAGAAGACTCACCAAATGACTCTGAGCTGCTCACTAGATTAAAATGCGTTGGATACCAATCTTCGTTACCTGCATCTGCATTATAATATGATGCAGACCAACTTGCATTAGTATATTGAATGCACGAATAAGAGAGTTGGAATGTTTACCATAACATAGGCTGGAAAAAATTCTGAAAGAAACACTTACCTGGGCTTTACTTAACTCAATTGAACTTAATTTGATTTCAATATAAAGTTGTGTAAATAAATGTAGTATAATGAAAAGCTGAAATATGATTTTAAACTGTGTATTTAGAAATACAATAATAATTTTGTATATACCCAAAGATACAATATGAACTCTGTTTGTATATAAAAATACAAATATTTCTAATGTATATAAAAATATGAAATACTTTTGTGGGAGTTTTTCTTACCGACAACCATCAATTAAGAGCTTTAGTTATGATATAACACTTCACCTCATGCTACCAAAGACCATCCTATACCTTGTCAGGGTATAGGACTTAACTCACTAAGTTGATCAACTAGTTTATGCTAAAAATCACTAAAGGAATATTATGAAAAATAAAAACTTTTTCTACCCATCATGGCTACATGGTTTATGGGGTTGTGAGTTATCTGAAATCTCCTTCATATTGATGCTCAATACTACTCCCAAATATGATACTAGATCTTATATTTAAAAACATACTTTTTTTGTGATTTAGATAATGCTCAAAAACATAGCTAAAAGGCTATCTTGGAAATCAATGTTTCACCTCTTGGTTAAATGTGAAAGCATTTACTCTTTTCTGAAAACTTTCTCAAAGGCTCTTTGGAAATTTCATTTTCCGTTGCTATTGAAATGTGAAAAACATTTTGTAGTTTTTGGGAATACTTAGTTCATATATACTTTCTTTGAAGAAAAGAACTTCAAATCTGAACACTATCCTTAACTTTGTAGCTTAAGTCTTAAAACAAGTTAAAACATTTGTGAAAGACTTTTGAAAAACTTTAAGAACTTATCTTGACTTGACTCTCGACTTCTTGACTTGAATTTTTGTATCTTGACTTGACTCTTAACTTGTTGGCTTGACTCTTGACTTTTCTTGAATTGAATTCATGAATTCAAGGATCATAATTTGTGATAGAAAAGATCTCATGATGTTCACAAATGGTTTTAGATAGGAAGAACAAGGTTCTTGAGAACCTTTGATAAGAACTTGAATAGAAACCTTGAAGCCGTATCTTAAAGGTAAATGATCAAAAAACTTTTTTGAGATTCTTTAATTACTTTCTTGGAATCTATATGGAAAATAATTAAAATTTTCATTAGTAAAGATAAAAATCTGATTCGTTTGAACCTTTTATTAGTTAGGAAATTCATTTAGGGTTTTTTTGGAGGTAAAAAAACCCTTAATAAATTTGGTGGTGTTGGAAAGTAGATTCAATTGCCTTTAATTGGGTAGGTTATAGCTCATGTAACTCCTTATATTCTAAGAGATATGATTAGGTTGTCAAAAATGAACCAAACATAGGTAACCCGCTTAACCCGCCAAAAACTTACGGGTTGGGCTCAAGATAATTTGAATTGGGTTCAATCTCAACCCATTAAAGCTTATCCCATTTGAAGAGAATTTTAAGTTGAGCCCAATTCAATCTTCAATTTAAACCTGTTTTAAAACTTTTTATTAGGATATATTTCTATATTAAAGGTATAAATTATTATCTATTTAACATCTTTTAGAATATACATATCCATTGATTACTTTTTTAACAAAAAATTCCTGAGCAGAAATTCAAATTGTGATTATAAACGTTAAATATCAATATGTTAAATTATTGAGATTAATCAAGTCAAATTGGGTGGGGACACATATTTTAGCCCGCATTTGAGTCCAAAGTAAACTTGGGCAGGTCAAGACCCAACCCAATTTCTATTCAACCCATTTAAATATTTTCAATTTTAACACGACATGCCCATTTGACACCCCTAGATATGGTCATATTAATTTGACCAAGTAGAAACTTACATTAAAACTTGATTGATAAGGAAAATTCAAGATAACTTATCAAGAAATTTCCAAGAACTCAATTTGAAAGATTTCAAGAACATAATTTGTTGTAAGAGGCCTTATTCGGTATGGACCTTGAAGTCACACGCATTCCTTAGCATTCATAGAGTCAAGGGGAAGTCCAAACTATGGTAGGATCATTGGCTACCTCAATTCCTTGGTATTCAGTGTTAGGAGGACTGACCTTCTCTAAGGGTACACCTCAGGTAGGTGCATTTCTTGGTGTATTTAGTGCTCTACTTCTCTAAGGGTACACCTCATATAAGTGCATTTCTTGGTGCAGTTGGTGATCCTTAGAGGAGAGTTGGGTTGATAGGTCCCAAGTATGGTTCGTCATCCATTTTTGACTATGTGTTGGGATTTCTAGATTAAGTCAGGCATAAACTCACATTGTTCCCTTCAGATAAGCAGTTAAGTTAGGGATTGGTAAGAGGGTTGGTTTTTCCTTTCCAGTTAGCATCGAAGCATCAAATATAAACGGGGCATATATGTCCCCATGTCATGTGAGGGTTGTGGACCAGTCATTCCTTGAGATTTACAATGATGGTGCTAAGAGTCTTCCATGAGTACAATAGTGACATAATTAACTTTGAGGCAAGTATCAATTCAAAAAGGGAGATCTTTCTTTTTAACCAATGTTTCCTATTGAGATGGCATCTCAGGTTCTAGAGAGTTGTAAGGTAGGTCATTGTGCTGGCAGTAGGTAGAGTTTATACCAGCATTCTTATGTTGGTCAATTGGACATTCCAGTGTTGAGTTTCATGTTATTCCATTTGGGTATTTACATACAGTTGCTCTTTGTAATGGTTTCAAGTTTTGATGCTGATAGGCAATTATGTTAGTGTAACACCCCGTATTCTATGTATACTAGTTCTATTTATAGGACGCTTATAATTTCTTTGATGTATAGTTATAGACTTGGTTCATATGATACTAATGACAATAGAATAATTTAAAATGAATTGTCTCTAGATATTAATGAGTCTCAATTAAGTTGAAATCGTTGGAAGTATTTAAACTTGAAATGGTGGTATATGAGTTTAAAGTATAAATTGACATAATTGTATATGAGTAGTTAAGATAAAGGTATCAAGGTCTATAAAATGAAATAAAATATTGAGGTGCTTGCTTGACTTAATTATACTGGTATTTGATAAGTAGGTGCATCACCTACTTTGACTTATTGACCGTCCAAACAACCAAGTAGGTGCATCACCTACTAAGAATCTTTTGACCTTGCTATTGTGACAAAAACACTACAGCCTACTTGAATTAATCTAGAACAAGTTGGATTAGAAGAATAAGGGGAAATGGAAAGCCAAGGACCGATATTCTCAAGTACAAGGAGGCCCAATTTAAAAGTCCAAGTAGGTGGATCACCTTCATGCATTAATTATAGCCAAAATTGACAAGAATTGAGGTATAATTGGAAGCAAGGCCCAAAAAGTATTGAAGTCACAATGGCCAAGTTAAAAGGCCTAATATGTGGGTCACTTACTTGAAAATATATGGCCAAAAATTGTCCTAGTAAGTGGGCCAATGCATCTCCTTTTTAAATGGATAAAGATCAAATCTTTTTCTTCATTTTTAACTTGCAAAATTTAAGGTTTATTAAGTTTCTCTCTTGGTCTTTCTTGGATTAACCTAACATCCCTAAAACTCCTTATGGTTCTTGAATATTGTCCATTTTTTCATGTAAAAGTTTGAAGGAGAGATACAGTTCTTGAAGTACAACTTTAATGGATGAATTTCTAGAACCAAGGTAATACTACTTCCATTTATGCCTCATTATAAATACAGGTTTTGGGTGGAGAATTTTGTATAAATTTGTCAAGAACTCATCAATGGTTATAAATCCTTTGGTTAAATATTTTCCTGTTATGCTGAAAGATTTTTGGGGAATAATAGTTGTTTCCTTATGTATATTGTTGTTGGAGGCAGCTTGGGTACCTTGCAAAGGATGTATGAAGTTGTATTAATGTATAGAAGAAGGGTGTGATGGTTCACCGTTTGTGTAAGGATTGTATGGTCCTACATTCCATAAATTGTTTAGCTATTATTTTCGGAGGGCTTAAATGTTATTAGCTTCCAACATTAGATTAATCATGCTTTATATCGTAGATTTAGCTCCAAAAATGTTAGCTGAATCATGATAGTTATATTGGTCAGAAAATAAGGTATATAAGGCAATTTTATTTTCTATTCCATTGGCATGAATCCAACACCTGTATTACAGAGTACACTTGCTAAGTTCCCTTGGTAGTGACTAATTCATAGTTGTCTTCCTACTCCCTAGAGCATTAAAGTGAGTACTATAATATGAGTTTATTACTAAATGTACATGCTTACTCTACCAAGTATCCGCATGCAAGGTTTAATCATACTTCATTGTCAATGTAGCCTTGGCATATATTAATCATACTTCATTGTCAATGTAGCCTTGGCATATATTCCCCTTATATAAATAAAAAAGATCCTAGATTGCACATGGTACATATGTTTATATGTTTGATATACAATTTGCCCATATCAAACCAACTTGTTTCACCTTTCTATTCCATGGTAAATGTCATCTTTTCACATAGTCATATATTCTCTTTATTATTTGTTATTCCCACTAGGTTAGACAATATTGTTACCTCACAAAATTTCTACTTGCTCTATTGTACATTTTTATATGTACTTACTTGGGATATGTATCCGTCCATAAGTTGAATTGTCCACGTTCTTCCTTGGTTTAACGATCATATATACATTGTATTTGATATTAATTAGTGAGTATTTTGGCTATCATATATAGTTCAAATCTCTTGGCTGAATGTACATATCTTCACTTGATGTTCTCTAATTTGAGAGGTCAACATGCTTAGTGAGTCATATAAGCTCCTAAGTATTTCGTTGGTGTCATATTTGCCTCCCATGTCATTGTTATTATTGCAAGTCCATATTCATATGTCTTCTACTACTGGTCCATAGTTCTAAGACTCAACAATGACTATGCCCACCAAAACAAAAATCTCAGAAGAGTTATGATTATTGAAAGAACAATCTCAAAAGAGTCATGAACTAATAAACAAAAATCTCAAGGATTAAATTATCTAAGTGAAGCAATCTGTATAATTATGGGTGGAAGCCCAGAGGCAAATGCCTAGCATGGATCGATTCTGATTGGTATAGAACATCTCAGCGGTGAAAGCCTTGCATGGGCCGATCGCAATTGGTATAAAAGGGTGGTGAAAGCCCAGCATGGATAGATCCCAATTTGTGAAATTATGAGGTCAACATCCTAGGGGTATCTAGCACGGGTCATCCTCTTCTACCATTGATATGCAAGTCATTTGTGTCATATAACTTCAAATGAGTATGACAAACAGAAAGGTAAAGAGAAGATTGTAACATACACGATTCCAAAAGTATACCCAAAGGTGGTCTCTAATCCCTATCTATTGGTATTTCGTTTTAGTTGAGTTCTCATTTCACATATGGTTGTATTATACCTTAAATATTCCTTACATTCTTTTGTACTAACATCCCTTATTGGGGATGTTGTATTTCATGTTGTAGGTACATGCACTCAACTAGTAGTTCTCCCTAATAGAAGAACATGATACTTTTCCGCCTCACCTAGGGTTGGGGTGTGACAAAAATGTTATTTGAGCAGTTCGTCCTAGGGAATCTACAAAGTCATGTCTAGTAGAGCCTTACTTATGAATGTGTTGTGCACCACATTTATAACTAGAGGGCTTTCTTAGGAATTTAGCAATTGTTACTTTTCTTCATAATCCAAACTGTGTGATAGAGCAATGTTAAGAAGCTAATTTCCACTTGTACCTGATCATTTTATTCTTATAATGCTTACTATGGTTAAGGTTAATCGTTTCTAAATTGTCATTATGTAATATACAGAAAGGATCATAAGTTATAAAATTTCGACTAGATTGGGCTCATTTTTTTCTACTGTCCCAGCTAAGGCATGTAAAGCTTTTTATGGTATTTGCATTTTAAGTTGCATTTGTACCCATTTATATCACATTGGTTCAATTGAGAAAGTTATTACTATGCTTAAAAATGATTGGTTACCTAGTTACATCTATGAGCTATAGCGTTTCCAGTCAGATCTAGGAGGATATCATCGACTCTTGAGTTTTATATTTCCTCAATAATTGTAGGATCTATTCCTATAGAGGACACTCGTTCTTAGTCTGTGCTATATATTGAATTGACTGCATTACACATGTACTCAAAAGTGGTATAGTTGAACCAGTTTCTTTTAGTTGGAAGAAGGCAGTGACATAATCTGATAGGTGAATGCATCAATGCAATGCTGTTACTATCGAATAAGTACTAATAACATTTGTTCTTATTAGGGTTATAAAACTTAAGGATAAGGGTGATAATTGCTGAAAATGATATATGTATGTTAGTGCCTATTAGGATCTATGTTTTTGCTACAGAGGATTAGGAGATGACCAAAGGGTAAGGTTAACAACAAAAGGAAAATATATTGGCTAGACCTAAGTTGTGATTAGTCAGGTTGTACATAGTTGGATTAGAGTACATGAAGCTACTAGTTTTGATCAAAAGGTACTTGTTAGATAGAAAGCATGTGAGAATGAAGCTTGACTGACACGTGCAAAAAATATGCGTACAGCTTCTAGTTAGAAGGAGATGGGATATGTCAATTTTCTAAACATAGGGGTGGGGATGATATGATGCACTAGAGGAGTTAGATAGGTGGTTATAAAAGAGTGATTGCAAGTGTATGAGGCAAGAAAATGGTATCAATTATTAACCCTAATGAGTTATAATGGTGCACCTAGGAAAATTTTTGTGAACCTTTGCTAGACAAAGAAGTAAATTTTAGTATTGATTCAAGTCTTGATATAAGCTCTTGATAACAACAAGAATAAGAGTTGAATAGAAAGGTTATTATATAGAAGATACATGGGCATAGCTCATCCACATTATTAGTACAAAAGAGAAGTAGAGCATTATACATATGTATAGACTTTAATCAAATTGATTAGAGTTACTACATGATTCATTTATATATACCTGCATTAATTCGTTAACAATAGTCTATCGAAGGGAGAGGAAATATTGATCACATTCTAGTTGTTCTTATTTTCTATATTGCATGGGAAATGAGTCGTAGAACCCTTAAGTTATACAAAAAAAAAAGAGGAATTCTATTATTATGGCTAGACCTATCTAGTGAAGCCCAAAGCGGCTAACTCTACGATTTTACAAATCCTGATATAACTTTTTGGTACCTGCCATTTACATGTTAATAGATTTCATATTTTATAGTAATTTCAAGCTTCACTATTAATTTTCTATTATGACTTTCAAAAGGCACCAGACATTGAGTGTGATGTAACACAAGCTAGTAATGAGGGCGAAGTTCACTTCGGCCTCCCACTCCTAGAGATGAACTATTGAGAATTTTCTTTTTCTATCTTGACAGAATTATTTTTATTGGCCTAGATTGAAGCGAAGTCCCATTAGCATAATACCTATAAGAATTGTTAGGAGATTCAAGATCGTTGACGGGGAAATAAATTGTATGTGCCTTGAAGTGAGTAAGGAATCTGAGCAGAACTACCCCACCCGTGACTTAAGATAGCGTGTTCTCCCTTAATATGGTAGAGTGGTTCTATAGGATATCTCATAGTTTCCAAAGATTGCTTGTTAAACATTATACAAAATACATGTTCTATACATTATCTATTTGTATATCATTTGCCCTTGTGGATCACTTTCTCATATGTTACCTAATGTCATAGAATGCTTACATATTATTGTTATCCGCTTCAAAGAACCTTGTTTAGTGTTATATGTTTTTTTAAGACCTTTCCGTTACATGTTATTTATTGCACATGTTACTTTTCACATATCAGTTGTCCATATTGTGTGAGTAAGGCATGCTAATTCATCATATGCTATGGTAAAAAAAATAAGTGCTCTTGGATTATATGACTCATATATCACTTGTTTACATATCATATGCATCATAAACAATATATAGCTTATTTTCTTAAGCATTAGAGCCTTATAGATTTTCTAGACATGTGTCATGTGGTCATATATCATGTGTACTTAATTTAACATGTTAGTCCACCAATTCATACAATATAACATACTTTCTCAATGTGATTTTCATATGATAGTTCAATTTCTTATATGTCTACATGTCATATAGTCTACTTGCTTACGTATTATATTTCTTAGCTTTTGTACTCATGGATCATATGCTCATCCATTCAATTTCCTACATTTCTTATGATAGTTTATTCACATACACACTACCCTACAGTTTATATGCGAGCGTACACCACATATTTTTTTATAGCTTAATGCATGTGTACCATGCTCTCCCTTTTGGGCTAGTTTGCAAGCATGTTTCATACCCAATGTGACTTGTTTATCGTATAGTATTCCCCTCTGTGTTTATTGACTTGAGTTTTGAATAATTTGGGAAAATGTTTCCTTGTAACAGTATTTAGTGAAAAATTTGATCATAAAAGGCTCGTCATATATGTAAATTTTATCACACCATAGATAAAGTAACTTAGCATAATACCTTATCAGAAGGTGCGATATAAAACTTTAGAGATATTATTAATAACTATGTGTTCTTATAAGATTCACTTTTGAAAAGATTCATAGGATAAAAGAGAAGGGAAAGTAGAGCCCCGATAGATTACGCCTATGATTTTATATGTCAGTTCCATATAAAAGTTGGGAGATACCATAATAATTCTTGATTTTTAAGGCCTGGAGGCTAACCACACAAGGCGTAACCTCTATTGAAGTATTGTTGAAGGACTAAAATGTAACATGATATACTTGGGGATAGAAGATGGTAGAGAACCTAAATACATCTCCTCATTCTAAACAGCAACATAAGTATCTGAGATTATGTTGTCTCCTTATATGATCATAAGTCCTACAAATATTTGTTCATTTGATATGTCAATTGCATGTCTCATGTTTAGGTATATTAAATTCCTTATTTGTATGAGTTGTACTTGTGTATCTTCAGTGAATTACATGTTCAAGAAAAGGATTTGATTTCTTATATTCTAATTTCAAAAAACATATGTATTGAGACGTCATGCGACACTAATCTATATGTGTTAGTCAATATATTTTTGATAGTTCTGTTTGCAGAGGAAACTCTCGCAAATCACCCAATGATATTCCAAGGTTAATAAAACTGTCAGCTTCACCTATCATTCGAGGATGAATAATGATAATGGGGGAGGGGGAGAATATAACACTAGTACACGTAGAATAGTTATGAAATCGGTTTCCTATGAGACTAATGACAATAGAATAGGTTTAAGTGAACAATATGTAGATATTAATGGGTCCAATAAATTTAAAATGGATGGAAGTATTAAACTTGAGATGATTGTATTAGAGTTTACTGTTTAAATTGACATAGTGTATATATGTTTTAAATTACGCTAAAGGTATTAAGGTATAGAAATGGAACACAATTGTGAGGTGCTTGCTTGACTTAACTAATCTAGCAGGTTACAAGTAGGTGCATCACGTACTTTGACTTATTGACCAGCCCAAAGGACCAATAAGGTGGATCACCAACTAAGACTCTTTTAACCATGTTATTGGGCCAAGTATACTACCACCTAATTGAATTAATCTATCCCAAGTTTATTAGAAGAATAAGGGGAAACGGAAAGCCAACGCCCAATATTCTCGAGTCCTAAAAGGCCCAATTTAAAAGTTCAAGTAGGTGAATCGCCTACTTTCTTTAATTATGGCCCAAATTGACAAGAATATAAGGACAAATGGCAGTAAGTCCTAACAAGTTTTGAAGTCACAAAGACCCAAGTTAAAAGACCAAGTAGGCAGGTCACCTACTTTAAAATATATATGGCCAAAATTGTCCAAGAAAGTGGTCCAATGCACCACCTTTTTAAAAGGATAAATATCATATCTTTTACTTCATCTTTTACTTTCAAAATTTAGGATTTATTAAGTTTCTCTCTTTGTGTTTTTTTGGATTAACACAGCACTCATAAAACACCTTTGGTTCTTGAATATTGTTCACTTTTTCAAGTAAAAAATCACAGGAGAGTTTCAGTTCTTTAAGTACAAGTTTAATGGATTAATTTCCAGGAACTAAGATAAGGCTACTTTCAGTTTTTGCCTCACTTAAAATAGAGGTTTTTCCTAGAGAAATTGTATACATTTTTCAAGAAATCATGGATGGTCATAAATCCTTGAGTTTCATATTATCCTATTACGCTAAAAGATATTTGGGGAATGCTAGTGGGTGGCTTATGTATATTGTTGTTGGGGGAAGCTTGGGTATCCTTGCAAATAATGTATGAAGTTGTATTAATGTATTTAAGAAGGGTCTGGTGGTTCACCATTTGTGTAAGGGTTGTATGAGCCTGATTTCTGTCAAGTGTTTAACTACTATTGTTGGAGGGCCTTTAATGTTATTAGCTTCTAACATTAAACTAATCATGACTTATACTGTAGGTTAGCACCAAAAAGGGTGGTTGAATGGTGATAGTTATATTAGTAAAAAAATAAAGTATGCAAGGCTATTTGATTTCATATTTCTTTGGCATAAATCCAACACTTGTATTACAAAGTAAGATTTCTAAGTCCCCTTGCTAGTGACTTATATATAGTTGCAGTTCTTACTCCCTAGAGCATTAAAGTGGGTATTACAATATGAGTTTATGACTAAATGTACTTGCTTATCTTACCAAGTATTAGACTGCAAGGTTTAAACATATTTATCATCAATGTACCCTGACACTTATTCCCCTTATATAAATCAAAATGATCCTAGATTACAAATGTTTATATGTTGGATATATAATCTGCCCATATCATGCAATCTTGCTTCACGTTTCTATTCCATCTTGCTTCACCTTTCTATTCCATCATAAATGTCATATTTTCACATCTTAATATATTCCCTTTATTAGTTATTACTCCCACTATGTTAGACTATAATATTACCTCACAAAATCACTACTTGCTCTATTTTACATTTTTATATGTACTTACATGGAATATGTATCAGTCTTTAAGTTGAATATACCCACTTTCTCCTATGGTTCCACGTTCATGTCTACATTATATTGATATTAGTTAGTGAGTGTTTTGATATCATATAGAGTTCAAATTTTATGGCTGAATGTTAAATGTCTTCACTTGATGTGCTCCAATTTGAGATGTTAACATGATTAATGAGTCATATAAGCTCCTAAGTGTTTCATTGGTGTCACGTTTGCTTCCCAAATTATTGGTATTATCGCAAGTCTATATTAATATGTCTTCTGCTACTGATCAGTAGTTCTAAATCTCAACAATGATTATGACCACCAAAACAACAATCTCAAAAGAATTATCCAAAGAACAATCTCAAAAGAGCTATGAACTTGTAAACAACAATATCGATGATTAAAGAATCTATGTGAAGCAATCTGTATAATTATCAGTGGAAGCCAGGGGTAATGCCTAGAATGGGTCTATCCTAATTTGTATAGAAGGGTGGGAGCTGAGGGGCTAAAGCCTAGCATGGGCCGATCATAATTGATATAAAAGGGTGCCAGCTCAGGGGTGATAGCCTAGGATGGGCCCATCCCAAGTTGTGGAATTTGTAACCTATGTAACTACTATTGTAACCTATGAAACTCCTAAGGTCATTATCTTCACTATTTACTACCTCCATTATCTTACTATTCAATGCTAGGAAGACTTCTTCTAGTATAAATAGTAGTGGTCTTCATTTGGATTGATAGATACAATACACAAAAAAAAAACATAGAGTGAAAGTGTTAGCCTAACAGAGAGTTCTTATTAGTTTAAGGGAGGTGTTCTTTTTTGTGGAGCTTTGGACTCAAATCTTGTCCAGAGTTTTTGAGTTATAATTATTGAAGGTTGTTGTATCTTGGAGGGGAAAAGTCAAAGAGGACTACTACTGGACCGATGAAAACATTTGTTGCAGTGGGCTTGAATCTCCTTAAAGAGAGTGAGATATCCGCGCCTTAGCCTTGAAGAGATTTATTTTCTTCATTATTTATTTTTTTCAATTGTAATATTATTTTTTTTGTTATCTAGTAAGTTTTTCACTAACGTATATTATTATAAGTTAGAAGCTCCAAAATAAAAAGTTGAATTACCATTTTATCCCTACATTAAATATAAATTTAATCAAATATCTTAATAAATAATAAAATTTTAATTATATAAAGATAAAACTAAAAGTCCAACAGCTATAATTTTAAAAATATAAAATTTATTAATAATCATATGCATTGAACATGATCAATAATATATGGTTCATCTACCAGTAATTATTATAGTAGCATATTTCCTCAATATTAATTAGAATACAACTTTTTCATATTTGAACATCATTAGTTTGATTGAAGCGTCTACTTGTTATATTTGTTCATCTATCAATACTTGCTCGTATTATCTTGATGTGTAGTAATTTAGAATACGATGTATTCTGAACAGAATATTTTGTTTGATTTTGTTCATTCTTTTTCTTAGTTTTTTGTACTTTCAATGTATAAATATCATAACAATGGATACACGTAGTTGTGGTTGGGAAAAGCCTTTTCTTCTCCAACAATAAAAATTTTGATTTTCATTGAGCATAACTTAATGGAATAGATAAGATCATTCATTATCAAGATTGATTGTCGATCCTCTTATATGTCATACACCTTTACAATAGCTTTGATTCGAGTCTTTTCTAAGCTTGGAGTTATTTGAAACTTTAATTTTTAATACCTTGAATTTGCTAAAGTTGGTATAAAAAAGCGGATAAATGAAAAAGATATTCATAAATAATTTTTGGTGATATATGTTAATTAATGTTTTCCTAATTATATAGTTTAAGTGGATGAATGAAACTACTCTAACGTTGAAATCGAAATCGAAACAACAAATGGAATATACATCAACAACATTACTTATGAAAAAGTATCATGTAATCAACACTTAAATTTTGGTCAATATATATATAATTCACTATATGTTTTACCTATCTAGATAAATTTTGTAGTTTCAAATAATATTTAATCATCTAATATTGTACTTTTTCACGTTATTCACTCATTACATGTATTTTTAATATGATTTATTCTGTATGAACTACTTGTGTGTCACACACACACACACGCACGCACGCACGCACGCACACACAAAAAAAGGTCCCAAAAACCAATTGTTTAGTGGTCTTATGATATGACACCCCTAATTGGTATATTCACCTTATTTGTCACATGTCATAATTTTAGTGACTCATTTATTTAACTTGAATCGCCATGTCATTGAACACGTGGCATGAGCCTGAATTTAATCTGAAGTCCAAACATTTTGTTACTATTTTAAATAAAAACAATAAGAAACAATACAACTTGTTCATTATTAAACTATGTTGATTAAGTACCTTGTTATTAACATCACTAAATATGGTGTTCATAAGTTTCTTGTATCTAGGATTCTCATTGGTCGTCTGCCAGTTGAGCAACATCGGCATATGGTCATCAACCTTTTGAGTGACCTGGAAATTAATACTCGAACTACACTCAAACAACCATACTTGGAATACAATAGGCATTCCACTGATTCTATAAAATTGTTTTTTACTATTCAACTTTTTGCTCAAGCTCTTCATCAACAAGTAGAAAACTTTTTTCCCACATGGAAACTGACTGTACCTGCCACTTTCAACAAGATCAAAATATAATCTACGAACTTTTTTGGTAGCTCTTTCACCAGAAAAAATCACTGTCTGGATGAAGTATAATATTGCAAACTTCAGCCCATCCTAATCATTCTCCCCCACACTTTTTGATAAAAACTCCTCTTTATATCGATTTTTTTGATCAAATTAGCACCCTCAAAATATTGTTCCATGAACCTATTTGGTTCTGACTTGTCAAAGATGAAATCATTTTCTTCGTTGACACAATTTAATCCACTAATCAAAGAAAATTCTCTCAAAGTGAAACGCAGCGTAGATCCATTTACACGCATTACAAATGCTTGGCGAGAACTACAATTGAGTTCTAAAGCCATGCAACACCTATGTATTTGTTCGTGAGCACGACATCGATGCATTTCCATATAATTATTTAAACAGGTGCTCTCACGGAATACATTGTATACATGACCATGTAAATACTTCACCAAATCAGCTCTTATGTCATGTTTAAAAGAAACAATGAATATGGGGAGCTTTTTTGGTTTATTTTTGACATAATATTCATTTGACTGCACATGTTCAACAATAAAATGAATACGTACTCAAATATTTACTGATATATAAATCTATTTCTAGTTCATAAAATAGAATAAGAGAAACTACATTGTATACAAAAGATTGATTGTTCATTCAGATTCATGAATATTGTTTGCATAAAAATTAAAATGAAACAAATAACAAAATACATACTAAAATATACTATAAATCTATTAAAATTTGAATACATAAAGATGCTGAAAAAAATATAAATACATTATTCAACAATCTAATATATGTATACAACAAAATATGGGAAAAATATAATGGCTAATAGAATACAGTTTGAGGGAAATCTACTAAATTGGAATATATAAAGATAAATATTGTATTCATTTTCTTAATATTGACAAGCAAATGAGAAGAGTCTTAAGTATAAGGTAATTTGTAGCATCCAATATTAGTGTTTTGGTACTTTTAGTGATACATGCACATTTTTGATTGAAAGTTCTTTTACATGAATAATTTTTGTTGGACTAACAAGTTCTATATTGAGAGCTGTACAGAAATAACAAAGGGCTTGAAAGAAGCAAGATTATAGTACTCACTTAAACTTTTTATCTTTTTACTTAGATGCTCACAGGAAATGTAATTTGCATATTTGCACAACTGACAAATATTAGACCTATTTTAATTGTATCCGTAATTTATCACATCACATTTAGAGATACAAAAATGTTTTTTTGTATTTAAAACTGTAAGCTTCCAATCTGAAAGACATATACAATTTCAAACACAAAAACAACAATAGACATAGCATAAAAAATCTTTTCATGAATAATTTATACCTCTTCATCGTCATGATGTAATACTTCATCACTTCGATATTTTTCTTGTTCATCAGGGGTTTTAGAGCACAACACTTCCCTTTTTTTTATGAGCTCTCTATTGCCATTTTAGACTCTTGTGCATCCTAGCCGTAAATCTTACATTATTGATCAATCCCTGAGTAATGCACAAATCATATGAGGGAAATTGCAGAAAATTTTGAATGTTGTCGTTTATACCTCTAGTAATCCTGACCGAATCAACCATTGCATACAATACAATTTTTTTCCAACATTCCAAAAATCTGGATAAAAAAAGTTTCTTTAAACAACTGTTACACCGTAGTGAACATCAAACAAAAATGATTCTATATATATGAATTTTTATAATCTACCTAATCTTAAACATTGAAAGAAAATCATAAAAGGGACAAAAAAAACAAAATCATAAATGTATGATGAATATTAAAACAAAATTATATAAATATCCATAAAATCGTGATATATAAAATTAGAGAGTTAACAAAAAAATTAAAAAATTTAAAAACCGAAAGTTGATCTAACCTTGCCACCACGAAATTTGCTTTAATAATAATCCTTTATGAACTCAAAAATCTACTTGAATCCTTGATAATCAATGGCTTTGATGAAGAATCTGGAAATTTTGATGAAAGAAACATCAAAATTGGGAATAATTTGAAAATTTTGAATGTGATTAAGTTTTACATTTCTTGGAACAGTAAATGTAATTATTAATTGTTTTTTTATTACATGGTTATTTGGTCCAAGTTTAGGTCCAATAAATGAGTTTCAATAAATATATTAAATTAATAATACTAATATATACTAAAATATAAATACATAAATTTAATAAAACTAAAATCTAAAATACATAAAATTAATAAACATATTGCTATTCTGTCATTTTCCTAAAAAATTTAAATTGTTCTTATTTTGATTAGTTATGTTCTTAAAGTTGTCTTAATTGATAAATTTCTCATTTATGTGAAAGTATAATTGTATTAAATAATACGCTAATAATATTTTTCGATTCATGTAATTTTCTCCTTTAGATTGAAGATTGGGCCAAGCCCAATTTTATAAATAAAATCGTCCAAAAAGTACAAATAAAATGAAATAATAAAAAGGCTAAAAACCCAACCAAGAGAAGTAAAATAAAAAATCTGAAAACTATTCTCCCTCTAGAACAATTTTTATATGATTAACTTTCTTTTTTAGGCCTCATTTGTTTTCATTAAAATTAAGAGTTTTGAATCTTAATGCACATCTGAGTATTAAGATTAACATTAAGATTAAGATGTCATAATCTGAATACTTGTCTGAATATTAAGATGTAGTTTCTAGGTCTGAACACTAAACCATTAAGATTGTTTTCAATACCTTAATGTGCAATTTTTTAAAAATTAGTAATTAAGCAAAAATATCAATAAAAGTTATAGTCCGAATAAAAAATACTTATTTCAAGAATTAGATTATAAAAAAGATGATTCATTTATTTTCTTCGACAATTTTTTCTCATGAAACAATGATAACTTCTACTTCTTCCAAAGAAGTTTTTTACAACAAACGAATTGTGACAAGAAAAGTTCTTCATATAATAACAATTCAACCAAGAATATTTTAAGTATCAGAATATTAGATAAATACTTGTAAAAGATTATGAAACTTACTTATTCAAAAAAAAATGGCACTTAGTTGGAAAATAAATTAAAGGAACTTGAAATTTATCCAGAAGAGAAGCAAGGAAGAAGTGAATTTGCTTATGAAAAGAATGTTTGTTATTTTTAATCTTAATGATTAAGATTCAAACCTAAAAATCAAACGCACTTAATGGACTGAATGTGAATGATTAAAATTCAGACCTCCATTAAGTGAAAACAAATGAGGAGGCTTAGTCAGTACAAAAAAAGAACAACATATTTCTATATTTATTAATAATTTAACTTTAAAATGTTCATTTTATCCTTAATGAAATGATTTTCTAGCCACACAAATATTTATCACTCATTTTAGACCGTAAATTTAAAAATCTTTCTTTATTTCTTAGCTACATTAGTTTTGGCAAAAACATCCTTCAACTGTACCCAAACATAAACTACATCCTCAAAGTATTTTTTTTTAGCAAAAAAAATCCTTTAACTATACCCAAACGTAAATTACATCCTTAAAGTGTCATTTTTAGCAGAAAACATCCTTTAAGTATTTGAAGTGAAAAACTTTTATCCTTTTGTTAGATATTGTCAAAAAATTAAGGGATCTTACGAAAGAATGAGTAGTTAACATGACTATTAACAAAAGTTATTCTGGAAAATTTCATTACTTTCCACAAGAAATTCTTAAAAATAAATCTTAGACACTATTGCTCACGGAAACTAAAAATGATTGGAAGGTGTGAGTGCACATGATTTTCCTTTTTCGTGATGAAAAGAAGTTGGAGATTAACTATTTTTACCTTTTTCTAACCAATTAAATGAATAGATTTTTGGGTCAATCTAATATCAATATGACCAAAACATTGATTATGTCTCGTATTTGAGTTTCATTTGAGTTTCATTCTACATTATTAGAAGTGAAAGTCTCGTACAAATGTCACTCTAGCATATTCATTGAGAAAATTGAGAATATATTTAAACAAATAATATTTTTAATTAAAATTACATGAAAAAGGGTCAAATTAAAAAGTTTTGCATAATTCTTAACTCAATTACGAAAAAGTTCAGAATAATATTCTTGGCATATAAGAATAATAATTAATTAGGAAGGGATGACTTAATTTTTGTGTGGATATATCGATTAGTTTCCAGTAAATTCAAGTAGAAGGATGAAAATTATTTATTTACTTTAAAATACTTGAAGGATGTTTTTTGCTAAAAATGATACTAAAAATGATTTTTTAAGATGTAGTTTAAGTTTGGGGTATAATCAAAGGACGTTTTGCTTTCTGCTTAAAACTTAGATACTTTAAGAATGTAATTTAAGTTGGGGTGGGATAGTTGAAGGGTGGTTTGTGGTCAAAACTTTCGAACTAACTCATATATATTGGGACGGAGGGAATACCAAACACAAATAGAATGGTAATGGGACATTCTTGAAGATTTGAGATCAAGATGAAGCTCATCAATGGTCCACTCACAAGTAACACAAGTTAACAAGTATATTGATTAATTATTCAGGATTAGTTACTTGACCTTGGATAGCTTATTGTTATTCATATGTATATAAGATAACTGTGTCTCATCATTATGGTATAAATGGTGATAAGTTATCCCCAAACATGACAACCAAACAAGACGGTAAAATTTTATCTCATGCCTATACCAAACAAGACACAATAATATTTTATCTCATGCCTATTTTTATTTTCCAAGACTTTTTATTCTTATCTCTCACACCAAACGTCCATGTAGTTGAGTAGTTGTGTGGAGTTTTTATGCCTTTGACCAATATGCATTTAAGCTTAGATGACTAATAATTACAATTACTACTTCTAGGGGGTGCTCTCTGTTGTGACAAACCTGGTATAAGAGCATCAGGTTATAAAAGTTGTTTTAGGGTCCAAAGTCTCATATTGCCACGTATAGTAGTGTTCTTGACACATCTATGAGCGAGATGCTATAGAACGATAGAGTTTCCCTTCTTCACTATATTCTCATGTCGTGCCATATAATTTAACTCTATAAGATCTCTCTTATCTTTTCTTGTCCGGTGGCATTTAATATGTTATTGGTTAGATAAGAAAGTATCTCTTTGCTTGAGGAGGAAAAGGTGAGTTATGATGCTTATCTTTGTTTTATGGTTGGATGAGTATGTGTGAAGGCGAATTTTGGCATGCTTTGATGATGGCATGTCATTTATGCCTATATATGAGATCTATCTGAAATTATGTGTTCTGTGAAGATTTATGTCATGATATTGTTATAGCATGTTAGAAGTTGTTATGGTTAAAATGAGTTTCTTTTGGTTAATGATTTGCTATATGGTTTTGCAAGATGATAGTCTTATGATATGGCTTAGGGTTGAAATGCTTAGCAACTAGCCAAAGATGGATGTTACCTTTGTATATGTTAAATGGTTCGATGATTGAAGCAATTTCTTTGTATGTGTGTAATGCCTCATAGTTGCCTTGTATGGATTAGAGTCCTTTGTATAGGGTGATGATGTGGGTTGGCATGACCTAGAAGTTACCTTACCCTAGTGTTGAAAGAAAACAAAGAGGTCCTATGGATAAGTCTCCTCAATTGTTTCCCCTAATGTTTTCGTTGTAACACCCCGTATTCTACATAAACTAGTTCTATGTTTATATCACTTAAAAGTTACCTTGTGATATAGTTATGGACTCGGTTTTCTATAAGACTGGTGACAATAGAATATGTTTGAATTTATAATACCCCGTGCCTTCCAACACATATACGAATAATTGAACTACAAAAAACAATTCACACATCAGGATATAGGTGACAAGAAGGTAATGCACCTACTTAGAATTAGTGGACTGCATTTTAAGTGAAAAGGGGCAAGTAGGTGTCACCTACTTAGAGTTAGTGAATTGAATACTAAATTAAAAGGAGCTAGTAGGTGATGCACCTACTTAAAATTAGTGGACTGAATTAAAGGAAAAGGTAGGTGATGCACCTACTTAGAGAAGTGGACAGAATTTAAGTGAAAAGAGCAAGTAGGTGATGCACCTACTTAGAATAAGTGGACTTCATCTATGTGAAAAGAACAAGTAGCTGATGTAGCTACTTAAAAACATGTGGCAGAACTAAGGAGGTGATGCATCTTCTTGCTTAAAAGTAAAGGACCATATTATTTCTCCAATTTATTGAGTGAAAACGTCAAAACGGGACCTCTAAAGCACTCAAGCTATCACCTCTCCCTCATCACTTATTTTTAAAAAAATTACTCCCAAGAAAAGTCATAGAAGCTCCAAAGAGTTCTGTTCTAATGCTTCACACCATTAGAATTTTAAGGAAACAGGTGTTTTTAAACTACAAGTTGGTGGAACATCTGCATCTCGGAATTCAAGTGAATAATATGAATTAACATTAAGGTAAGGGAAAGAGTACAACCTAAACAATAAAGAATCCAAGTCTTAGCAATTGAGGTTTCTTTCTAGCAAGATAAATAATCTGAAAGGAAGATGGTTAACTCATTGTGATATCCATTGTTGTGCAACAGTATGTAAGGCTATTCGATTTCGTATTTCCTTGGCATGAATCCAACACATGTAGATTTCTAAGTGCTCTTGGTAGTGACTGATCCATAAATGTAGTTCGTACTCGCTAGAGAATTAAAGTGAGCACTCTACTATGAGTTTGTTATTAAATGTGCATTTTTCTCTACCAAGTGTTTGCATGCTTTTAAACTTGTTTCATTGTCAAAGTACCCCTTGCACGTATTTTCCTTATATAAGTCAAACTGATCCTTGATTACACATGGTACATATATTTATAGGATGGATACATGATCTGCCATTATCTTGCCAACTTGTTTAATAGTCTATTCCATCATATATGTCATCTTTTCACATGTTTATATGTTCCCTTTATTGATTGTTACTCCCATTGGGTTAGACTATTATGTTGCCTCACAAGATGTCTACTTGCTCTATTGTTCATTTATATGTATGTACTTACTTAAAATATGTATCTGTCCTTAAGTTGAATTTGTCCACATTCTTCCTTGGTTCAACATTCATGTTTACATTGTCTTTGATATTAGTTGGTGAGTATTTGTATATCATATAGAGTTCAAACCTCTTGTCCAAAAGTTACATGTATTCACTTCGTATGTGTTTCAATTTGAGATGTTTAAAATGCGTATTGAGTCATAAAAGAAGTACTACGTTGATCACATTTGCCTCCAATGTCATTATCATTATCGTTAGTCCATATTCATATGACTTCTACTACTGGTTCATAATTCCAAATCTCAACAATGATTATGACCACCAAAACATCAATCCCAAATGAGTTAATATCAATAAAAGACAATCTCAAAAGATTTATAATTATCCAAAGTACACAGTCTCAAAAGAATAATGAACATCAAAGCAACAATCCCAAAGATTAAAAAAAACTCTAAGTGAAGAAATTTGTATAATTATGGGTGGCAGCCCAGGGGAAAAGCCTAGAATGGGTTGATCCCGATTGGTATAGAAGGGTGGCAACTCAAGGGCGAATCCTAGCATGGGCCGATCCCGATTGGTATAAGAGGGTGGCAGCTCAGGGGCGTAAGCCTAGCATGGGCCAATCCCAATTGGTATGGAAGGCTGGCAGCTGGTCATTTCTATCATATGGCTTACCAAAATTATAACGCACCGAAAAGTAAAGAAAAGAATGTAACATACACAAATATAAGAAAAGGTTGTCTCAAATCCTTATGTATAGGTATTTGATTTCACTTGAGCTCTCATGTCACATATGGTTGTATTATGCCTTACATATTCAGTACATTCTTTCGGACAGATGTCTCTTATTGGGGCACTCCATTTCATGTTGAAGGTACAACCATTCAAAAGTAGATTTCCCCAATAGAACCAAATAATACTGAGTTGTTGTCGATGAGATCCATGTTTATTCGGGGATTATTCAAGTCTTTACTATGCGTATTTTCAAATAATGGATTCCTATAGAGGCTTTGTAAACATTGTAAAGCTATCATATTTAGCTAGTCAATATGTGCTGTAGATAAACATTTCATTAATAATCTGCATAATAATTTACTTTCTCATCATAGATTACTTCTAAAGCATGTACTCATAGGGTACTTGTCCACCTCACCTAGGGTTGGGATGTGACAAAACTTGTATCAGAGCAGTTCGTCCTAGGGATTCTACGAAGCCGAGTGTAGTAGAGCCTTAGTTATGAATGTGTTTGAGACACATTTATAATTAGGGGGTCTGCTTGGACATTTAGGAAAGTTACCTTCCTTCATAATCTTGATCGTGCGATAGAGCGAAGTAACGAAGCTGATTTCCATTTGTATCGGATTATGCTATTCATATTAACTATGGGTTAAGGTTAACGGTTGTTAAAGTGTCAGCATGCGACATACAGAAAGGACCTCAAGTTACCAAAAGTTTGACTAGATTTAGCTCATTTTATTCAACCATCTCACTTGTAAAGGTTTTTATGTTATTTGCATCTAAAGTTGTATTGGTACCATTTGTATCATGTTGGTACCAAAATGATTTGTTACCTAGGTATTTGTTGTAGCATTTCCAGGCACATCTTCTTAGGAGGATGTAACCAGCTCTTGAGTTCTGTATCTCCTCCATACTTTAAGGATCTATTCCTATAGAGGACACGTGTTCTTACTCTTTGATATATATCGAATTCTCATTCTTACTCCATTGATATATATCGAATTCTCAGCGTTATTCATGTTTTCAAAATTGATATAGTGAAACCAATTTCTCAATTTTATAGGTGGATGTATCAGTGCAATAGTGATACTAGAGATCCCCTAATTTTCTGGCAAGGCTCGAATTATCACCCTATGTCCTCCCGAGTATGTTAATGTTTTTCATTTATATGGTATGTTCCAACAACCTCGAATAAGTACTAATAACATTTGAATTCTTTGCCTGGTTATAAAACTTATGATAAGTGTGCCAAGTGCTGAAAATGATATAGCAGTTTCTATTATGCTATGTTTTGGCTATAGAGAATCGGGTTGTGACTAAAGGGTAAGGTTAACAAAAGGAAATTGATTAGTTAGACCTAAGTTGTAATTAGTCATGTTATACATAGTGGGATCGGAGTGCATGAAGCTACTAGTTTTGATCAAAAGGTACTTGTTAGATATGAAGCATGTGAGAATGAAGTTGAGAGATGGTATATGTAAAATTCAAGTAGGATTATATGATGATGCTATAGAGGAGTGAGATAAGTGGTTATGAAATAGTGATTTCTAAGTGTATGAGGCAAGACAATATTATCAATTTTTTCAAATCTAATGACTTATAATGGTGCACCTGGGAACAACTTTATGAACCTTTGTTAGACAGAGAAGTCAATTTAGTATTGATTGAAGTCTTGATAACAACAAGAAAAAGAAAGGTGAATAGATAGGTTACCTAGATAGAAGATACATGGGCATAATTTATCCACATCCATCATACACAAGTATAGACTTCCATCAAATTGAATAGGGCTATGACATGATTCATTTAATATATGCATACAGTAATTCATCAATCATAGTCTAGTTAAGGGAGAGGAAAAAATTGATCATATGCTACTTGTTATTATTTGCTATATTGCATGAGAAAAGAGTTGGAGAATCCTAACTTATTTTTTTTAAAAAAAATGTTGGTATGGCCAGATCTCTATCTAGTTAAGCCCAAAGGGAGGACTCCAAGATTTCAATCTTTACTAATTATTTTATATTTTTACCCTCAAAGGGCACCAGGCATTGAGCGTGATATAACAAAAGCTAGTAATAAAGGGAACTATTGAGGATTTTTTTTCTATCTTACTGGGCATTTCAATAGACCTAGAGGGGAAGCAAAGCTCCAGCTGAACATCTATAAGAATTCCAAGGAGATTGAAGAGTTTTTATGGGGAGATCAAATTGTATGTGCTTTGAGGCGAGTAAGGAATATGAGCAGAATTATCCCACCTATAACCTAACTCTTAAGACAATGTGTTTTTTCCTTGCATATACAAAGTAGTTCTATAGGATATCTTCCAAAGATGGTTTGATATTTAATCATATATTCTACATGTTCTATAACTCATGTATTTGTATGAGATTTGTCCTTCATGGATTACTTTCTCACATGTTACCTAATGGCATAGAATTCTTGCATGTAAGTGTTATCTGCTTTGGATCACCCTTGTTTATCATCATATGTTTTCGTACGACCTTTCCCTATATGTTATTTATTGACTGGTTAGTCCACCTATCTATGCGATACAACGCACTTGCTTAATGTGATTTGTGCTCCGTAGTTCATTTTCCTGTATGTTGCATGCCATATAGTCTGCATGTCTTAGCTCATGTACTCATGCATCATGTGATCATCTAGTCCATTCTTACATTCCCCAGAGTTCATTCGCTCACACGCTACCTTATAGCTCATATGCATGTGTACACCATGTACACTCCCTTTTGGTCTAGTAAACCTATGTGTCATGTCCAATGTGACTTATTCGTCTGTATACTACGCCCCTTATATAACTATATAGCTTAGTATAATGCCCTATTTGAAGGTGCGGCATAAAACTTTAGGAGATAAAGCATCATGATATAAAATAGAAGGGTAAGTACTGCCCCAATAGGTTATGCCTATAATTTTATGTGTCCGTTCCATATACAAAAAATCGGGAGATACTATAGTTATTCTTGATTGTTAAGGCCCGGAAGCTAAGCTCAAAATGTGTTACCTCCATTGAAGTATTAGAGGGAAGGAATAGAATATGACATAAGATACTTGGGAATGGAAGATGGTAGAGATCCTAAGTAACCCTCCTCATCTAAAACATCAACATAAGGATCTGGGATCATGCGGTCCTCTTATATGATCATAAGTCCTACTTGCATTTGTTCATTTGATATGTTATTTGAATGTCTTGAGTTTAGAAGGGTATTAAATTCCTTATTTGGATGAGTTATATTTGTGTATCAGTATCATCAGTCAATTATATGATTAAGAAAGGGGTTTATTATATGATTAAGAAAGGGGTTTAATTTGTCATTTTATTATTTTATGAACCATACCTATTGAGACTTCATGTTATACTTGTCTATACGTGTTTTAGACTAGTCTATGGATTTTGCATAGTCCTATTTATGATGGGATCACTCGCAATCTCAAAATGAAATTCCTAGGTTAACCAAACTATAAGCATCACCATCATTCGAGGATGAATGATCATAAGGAGGGAAGGATGTAACACCCCGTATCTTACGTGAACTACTTCTATGCATACGTCGCTTAAAAAATTCCTTCTGGTGTAGTTATGGACTCGGTTTCCTGTGAGACTTGTGACAAAGAATATATTTGAAGTTGTAATACCCCGTGCCTTCCAACACATATACGAATTATTGAACTAAAAAAATAATTCAAACTCGGGATAGTAAAAGGTGGTATTCGATATAAAAGTCAAAGTTGTCAAGTGTTTATTTAGTGCTACGATCATGTAAATAATTTAAGATTAGGAAAATGATGTAAAATGATTGAGGTGCTTGCTCGACTAAACTATGCTAATAGGTGACAAGTAGGTGATACACCTACTTAGAATTAGTGGACTACATTTTAAGTGAACAAGGGCAAGTAGGTGATGCACCTACTTAGAGTTAGTGGACTGAATTTTAAATTAAAAGGAGCGAGTAGGTGATGCACCTTCTTAGAATTAGTGGAGTGAATTATAAAGAAGCAAGTAGATGATGCACCTACTAGAATAAGTGAACTGAATTTAAGGTAAAAGAGCAAGTACTCCATGCACCTACTTAGAATAAGTGAACTGAATTTAAGCGAAAAGAGAAAGTAGCTGATGCACCTACTTAGAATAATTGGTTTTCTTTCAAGTAAAAAGAGCAAGTAGCTGATGCAGCTACTTAAAGCATGTGGCAGAAAATAAGGAGGTGATGCGCCTTCTTGCTTAATGGTAAAGAACCATATTATTTGTCCAATTTATTAAGTGAAAACGTCCAGAAGGGACCTCTAAAGCACTCAAGCTTATCACCCTGGCCTCATCACTTATTTTCAAGAAAATTACAACCAAGGAAAGCCATAGAAGCTCCGAAGAGTTCTGTTGTACAGCTTCACTATTAGAATCTGAAGGGAACATGTGTTTTTAAATTACAATTTGGTGGAACATCTCCATCTTAAGAAATTCAAGTGAATAATATGAATTAACATCAAGAGGTAAGGCAAAGAGGACAACCTAAACCTTCAAAAATCCAAGTCTAGGAAATTGAGGTTTCTGTCTAGCAAGATAGATAATCTGAAAGGAAGATGGTTAACTCATTCTGATATCCATTGTTTTGCAGCAAGGTATGTAAGTCTATTCAAATTCCTATTTCCTTGGCATGAATCCAACATTTGTAAGTTGTCCAAGTGCTCTTGGTATTGACTGATCCATAAATGCAGCTCGTACTCCCTAGAGAATTAAAGTGAGCACTTTACTATTAGTTTGTTACTCAATGTGCGATTCGCTCTACCAAGTTAGCATGCAAGGTTTAAACTTGTTTCATTGTCAAAGTACCTATGGAACGTATTTCCCTTATACAAGTCAAATTGATCCTACATTACACATGGTATATATATTTATAGGATGGATACATATGTACTATTGTGTTAGACTATTATGTTGGCTTACAAGATGTCTTCTTGCTCAATATTACATTTATATGTATGGACTTACGTGGAATATGTATCCGTCCTTAAGTGGAATTTGTCCACATTCTTACTTTGTTCCACATTCTTGTATACCTTGTCTTCGATATTAGGTCGTGAGTATTTGGATATCATGTAGATTTCAAATAACTTATCTGAAAGTTACATGTCTTCACTTGGTATGTGCTTCAATTTGAGATGTCAAAAATGCATACTGAGTCATAGAAGAAGTATTACGTTGGTGTCACTTTCACTTTCCACGTTATTTCATTATCGTTAGTCCATATTCGTATGTCTTCTACTACTACTGGTCATACTTACAAATCTCAAAAATGATTATGAACACCAATATATCAATCCCAAATGAGTTACTATCAACAAAAGAACAATCTCAAAAGAGTTATGATTATCCAAAGTACACAGTCTCAAAAGAGTTATGAACATTAAAGGAACAATCTCATAGATTAAAAAAACTCTAAGTGAAGAAATTTGTATAATTATTGGTGGCAGCCCAGCGACAAAGCGTAGCATGGGTCGATCCCAATTGGTATAGAAGGGTGACAGCTCAGGGGCGTAAGCATAGCATGGGACGATCCCGATTGATATAAGAAGGTGGCAGCTCTAGGGCAAAATCCTAGCATGGGCCGATCCCAATTGGTATGGAAGGGTGGCAGCTCAGGGAGAAAGCCTCGCATGGGCCGATCCCAATTTGTGGAATTATGAGGACAACATCCCAGGGGTTAAAATGCCTAGCATGGGTCATCCTCAACTACCATTGATCAGCTAGTCATTTCTATCATATGGCTTACAAAAATTAGAACGCACAGAAAAGTAAAGAAAAGAATGTAACACACACAATTCCACAAGATAAGCAAAGGTGGTTCTCTAATTCTTATCTATTGGTATTTGGTTTCACTTGAACTTTCATGTCATGTATGATTGTATTATGCCTTACATATTTAGTACATTCTTTCATGATGACGTCCCTTATTGGGGCGCTGCATTTTATTCTACAGGTACAAATATTCAAAAGTAGATCTCCCCAATAGAAGCACATGATACTCAGTTGTTGTCGGTAAGCTTTAGGTTGATTCGGGTCTTTGTCGAGTCTTTACTATGCGTATTTTCAAAGCATGGATTCTAATAGAGGCTTTGTAGACCTTGTAAAGCTATCATCTCTATTCATTGCTTCACTTGCCACATGTATTGGTTAAGCTAGTCAACATGTGTTGTATATAAAGCTTTTCATCAATTATCTGCATAATAGTTTACTTTCTAATCATAGGTTACTTGTAAAGCATGTATTCATAGGGTACTTGTCCGCCTCACCTAGGGTTGGGATGTGACATTCATGACCCTTGGTAGTCATGATATAGTTGTTACCTTATGTGGTTAGGTAGTATGACCTAGCTTGATTGTTATGAGTTCCCTTTGGCTGTTAGGCTTGAAGGAATGATTATGGTTGGCTTAGTAGACTCCTTAATAAGAGATTAAGAGTAAACCCCTCAAATGATGATAAACCTTCTTCTGTGAGGAGTATATAGGTTGGTTTTGACTTGCCTTGAAGTTTAAGGGCATGACGTTATTAGGCTTACCCCAAGTGGGGGATAATGTGCCTACATGGTAAGTTTAGAGTACCCATGATGTTCCTATATTGAGTTCCCTTGAACATCTTCAAATTAAGAATTTAACTTTAGGTGATATTGATGGAGGGTGTGCTTTAAGCTTAGATCCCAAAAATGGGATGATGTGCTTAGTTGCTAAGGTTGCTAAGTTAAAGTTCTTCAAAGGTGGAGTTAAGTTGCTCTTAAATATTTTTACCCTAAGTGGGTGATGGTGATGAGAGTAGTAAGGTGGTAGATATCCCTTATTGTCCTTCTATTATGACTTGAGCTTGAGACTAAAGAGTTCCTTAGAAGATTGTTCATGATAAAGTCTGACATAAAGTATGAGTTGCTTGTTCTCTGTATGTTATGTATGTTTTGATAGACACTATGTTAAGCATATTTTGAAGATTTCAAATTGCACGAAAAAGGATTTTGATCGAATTTATGCTTTCTCATGTTGATTGTGCATCTTGATGTGTAGTTGTGCGTTAACTTAATGAGATAAGGTATGAAGTATGTTTGATGTTACATTTAATGGGTGGTGTTCTAAGTCATTAATGAGAAATTGAGTCTACTTAAAATAAAAAATGATGAGTCTCTTGAAATTTATGTGACTTTTATGGTCTGGGAAGTATGAGTGTAGGCTCATTCTTGAAAAGTGAAGGTATGTGTAGCCAATTTTGGTGTGTTCCTATAAATTGTAAGATTTTGCCAATCCATGCTTGCTTATGAAGGCTCTTGTCATGCTACAAATTTATACTATGTGAAACGACTTCCTATTGTTGCAATGTGTTTGGTCTGACTTACCATTTTGACTTCACTAGGAAGGGAATATGAGCATGCTTTGGTTAAAAGTTGAGAATTTCTCATTTTAAATGGATTGACCTTTGTGTGTGCTTGTGTATGAACTCATGAGACATGTACTTGTTTTGAGGAGAAGGACATTCGTCCTTAAACATAACTAACCATGGTAAGGTTGAGTATGACCTTCATGGCTTTATGTCTATATGATAATGATTTGTTGTTAATCTACTTGACTCAAGATTATGTGCATTGAAGTATGAGTTGATTGTGTGCTTTTTCAGTGATGTTAAACTTGTATATGTGTGACTTAAAGGTTATTGCATAATGAGATCTTAATGAATGAAATGTAAACACCATGCTATGATTATGAGAAGGATGTTCCTCCTATGATCATGACAAGGGCCTATGTGTTTGATGCATTTTGAAAGTGAGTGAATAAAGATTTTTTTTGCTTGTGTTGCATTGAGTGCTAAATGGCTTCAACTTGGTGTTCCTTGTAAAGTGGTGCATTGACTTATATGTGAATATGTTCTAATTGTTGTGATCTGCTCTATGGGTCATAGATTTCCATGATGTCTTTGAAATGTCCCAAGTGTTATTCGAGGACGAATGTTTCCAAGTGGGGGATATTGTAGACCCTCAAAAATGAATTAAGGTGCTTAGAGCCTCACACGGGTCTAAAAACGTTTTAAATATGATAAATAGGTAGTTTACAGTATGCATGCTTAATTTGAAGTCATATGGAGGTCAATTGTCCAAGAATGTTTGATGACATTTGAAAGTTAGCCTTGAGACATGCATGTGTGTCTTGACATGTTTTACGTGTTTGTTTTGGTTGAAATTGATATGGAAGGTCCTTAACTCATATATGAGTGTATTTACGTTGGAAACATCCGGGTACACTCATCAAAGTCCTTGCAAAAGGCCCTAATGTACCCAAAGACTGCCTAGACACTGCCTTGTAGTGTCTATGTACGAGCCTACAACGATGGACCGTCATGTCACCTACGCCCCATTGTTGGGGAGGCATAACCTCACACTTATACTGGAATATAAAGCTTCCAAATGAGAACCATCAGACCCAAACGACAGTTTCTAGTACGTCCCATCAGTGATTCTACTGGGCGTTGATGGTGGGTGTCGATGCAGCCTGGAATATGCTGACAGGCGTACTGTTTCATTAAGGGGTGCATGGCAAATTCACCCACGTCCTAATTGGATATTTTTGTGTATATTGTTGGTTATTAAGATCAAAACCCCATACCCAATTCATTATTCAAATTTAGACTCCCCTCTCCAAAATAAACTTGAGAAACCTCCATTGGAGATGAAGCTCAAGAACAACTTGGATATTGGATTGCCATGGATTCTTCATCAATATTTCGTGGTCTTTTAATGTATTGAGGTATGTTGATCTTTCATCCTTAGTCAAATTTTCTTCTAATGGGTTCATTCAAAGCTTTTCAATGAAAATTCATGATCAAACCATCTATCTTTCAATCTAGCCATGAAATCTTTCTCAAAATGATTTCAAAAGCATTCTTATGTCAAATTGATGATTATCTATTGTTTTTTTTTTATGTTGAATTCAATCCAATCTCATGATGAACCCATGATCCCTCCCAATCTCGATTTAGTCTATATTGTAGTATATTGTGATCTTGGTGCTAGAATGATTGTAATGAGATTCAATTATGATAAATTGATTTAGATACTGCCTATTATGTAAATTGATGATGAATATGTGTAATTGATTTAATGTGGATCAATGTCGGAAGATTTGGTAAGGTTGATCTATGTTCTTCTATCTTCTATAGATTTATAAGATAATTTACATAAAGTGAGCTTGAATCCTATAGTAATTGAAGCATGGTTTCGTCTATGTTATGATAACTTTAGCTACTGCCCTATATTTGTATTATTGATGAATTATGTGTATTGATCATTGATAATCAAAGCAAGAGAGATTGGTAAGATTGCTCTATTCCTCTACTTTTCTATAGAATATCTAGATGACTGACCTTGAATGGCACTATGGTGGCGGTATTTACCTTATTTTCAATGTATATGTGATGTGATCATAGCCTTGAAGGCAATTGTGTTATGATAGTGTGGTGATGATGATCATCCAATGTGGTGTAGCATGCCTAACCTTCCGTTCTAGTTTATGATCTAGGTTGTATTACTAATGTTATGAGGATGTTGATGTCTATGTTACGGTGATGTTTAGGTGTTGCCATTGATGATGTAAGAATAGTTAATGAATCCCGGTTAAGGAATCCCTACCTATGCACCCCTATATAAATTTGTTATTAGCTAAAGTTTGGAGTCTTGAATGTAATGTGAAGTTGTTTTATCTCCTATGCTAGTATGTGATCTGTGGTCTATGCATTATGGTCTTAAGAGGGTGGCTGCCTTAAAGTAATATTGATAGCCATTATGTGATCATGTTTACCAATGTATACACACTTACACCTTATGCATGCTTACAAGTAGTATAGGTTCATGGAGTCTAATAAAAAGATATTCTTATGTGCACTAATATCTACCACTATGCATGTATAGTATATGTCCATGGGTATGTTATGTGTCCCTTAATTAGGATGAATTGATAGGTGTACTAGTATTTACAATGGTATGGGACGTAAATATGCATTGCACATGTGTGCCTTGATAGGATAGTTCCTAGGTTTGTTATCTATGTACATGAGTATGAATGCATGAGTATGTTATAAATATGCATAGTGCCTAAGTGTGTTTATCTAAAAGGTTTGCTTATATAGTTACACTTGTACACTTATGCATGAATGAAATGAATTATGAACGTGTGTGGTCTAAGACTGTTTATGTGAAAGATTTTATCACATGTAACACATGAAATCATTTTTCATTATGCATGTATGATGATCTAATAAATAGAGGGGCCTTAGAAGGTGTTCTCAAGTGTATCCTAAACTAGATGGTGCTTGAATATGATATGTCCATGTGAAGTTTTTTCACATGATTTAGGTTGATGAACTCTCATCTAAGACCTATGAACTAAGCATATGGAGATTCAATCTCCTAAAGCCTACTTTTATAAAGTAATAAATAATAATGACTTTTCAATAAAGGGAATTATCTTAGACCGAGTGAAGAAGATGAGCGGTGTCCCTTTCCAATATGGGAAGGTAGGTTTACCATAGTCTCTCGAGGTTGTTATCTTCAAGGCCGAAAGGGCATAGAGTGATATTTTCGTATATGCTTCCAAGTTCCATAAACTATGCAGCCCCATAGGATCTAGCAAGGGATATCACCTAATATTCAAGCATGTTGTTAGTATTCTGCATTGGAAAGGTAGAGCACCTTCCCTAGGTTTTAGGTTGTACAACACCAAATTCTATGTTAGCAACCATGGTGTTAGTGTTGGTTAAGGTTATAGTTTCCTCAAAAGTAAAATGAACAATGGAAGTAAACTAATGGTTCCTACCTAGGATAACCAAAAGAAGTTGCTTAGTGTAGGTGAGGATATGAGATTTTACCTATGAATTGCACAATTAACTCTTCAAGGAGTTCTAGGAAGGTTTTCTAATGTATATGACTATGTTTATGTTCTTTATGCATGACATTGTAGTGTTGTCTACTTTTTGTGAATGTATGCATGGTATGAGTCTATATGATATGGTCTTACCTTATACGCATAATGTGGGTCTTATTGACCATATGATGAAGGTATTGCTTTGCATTTAGGAAGTTGTTTATACTTGTATTATAGATGTATAACGTAAATGGTAGGCTTGTAGTCTCTTTGTAGGTTTACTTAGTATGTGTGAGGTTATGGACTTCACATGTACATTGCATTAGTAGGCTTAGAATGAGATTATAAGTAGGTTTATGTGGTCTTGTGATGAGTTCTTCAAGTGGTCCATAAAGTATGTTGGGTCCAATATGAAGTGGATGTCTTGTTGTACTAAATGGTTCTATGAGTGCATGTGTTGGATGTAATGAAGGTTGTATATATGATTACCTTGTGGCCTTAAGGTGATGCTTGAGTGTGGATAGTGTAATAGGAAATTATCTGTACATTGCACCTAGTATCAAGGGTTACTTGGGAAGAGTAAGGAGTTAAGAAGAAAAAAGGCTCACTATAAAGGAAAAAGGGGTTATTGTAAAAGGGAAGGAATTTAATGTAAAGTGGTTCTAAATGTGCCATAAATGCAATGTGTGATTTTTTGTGATATTGTGACTATTGTATATGCCAAAACAGAGTATGTGAATTGTATGATGCTAATGATATAATAGTTTTTATGAAGTTTTCACATAAAGGCATGATGCATGGTTTCGAAGTGAAATGTCCCTTTTAATGCATGTTTTTGCATGATTGTCATACTAGTGCATTCTTGCACTAATACGATTTGTCTTTACCTTTTTACAAAAAGAATATGTTATGGATGCTTAAAGGATGTCTTTACGGTGAAGAGCTTGATACGTAATTCCCAAGCTCAAGGAAAGAAATTCTTAAGTTCAAGAATTTCCTGTGTCATGGTTTATGTAAAGTTTTGTAATAGTTCAGTTAATGATTTATGTTGAAAGGGCCGGGTCTCTATTATAATCTAATGGTGTCTAGTCTAGGATGAAAAAGAGACTTAGAGTCCTATGACAATGCAATGAATGATAACTATGAGCTAGTATAAGACCTTTTAGAGGTCAAGTACGCCATGTTACTTCTAGAAAGAAGGCAAAGTTGACTTCATACAAATTGAAGGATGTTTCTCAAGTGTGGTATACCCAATGGAAAGATAATGGCCGATTGAGTTGGGTCCTATAGAGTTGGAGGATTTTAAGGAGGTTTTCTTATGGAAGTACAGGAGGGAGGTGAAGATTGAGGAGTTTATTAACCTTAGGCAGAGAACATGAGTGTGGAAGAGTATTATTTGAAGTTCACCTTGTTGTCTAGGTATGATCAATCCTTGCTGTCAAGACCTAGAGAAGAGATGAGTAGGTTTGTGACCGCTGTTGACGACCTTGTGAAAGAAGAGTGCCATATGACCATGCTCCATAATGACATGAACTTGACTAGACTTATGGTGTATGCACAATCCATTGAGGAGTCCAAACTTAGTAGGATTTCAAGGAATTTGAAGAGGCGTATATCCGATGAGCAAAATCGACCTAGGTTTAAGAAGAGGGCTCCAAACCATGATGGACCTAGTGCTCCTAAGGTCAAGGTTGAAGGTGGTGGTAATTCTCAAGGTGTTAAGACTACTTGTACTACTTATGGGAAGAAGCATTGGGAAGTGTCTACTTGGTACCAGTATTTTCTTTGGTTGTGGTAGGGATGGTCATAAGGTGAGGGATTTTCCTACTATTGCAGCAAGAGGAAGAGAATCATAGAAACTTCCTCCAAATGTTCTGGATAGTTGTGCTCCAAAGAGGAATCACTTCTATGCTCTCCGAGCCAAGGGAACAAATTTGGATGATCATGCCGGTAAGTTATAGTTTTATCTATTGTGAAGTAATGGTTCCTTCTAAGTGGGGGAGTATGGTGAGTAGTGGAGTTGTGATTTATGGTCTCTTCTCTTCTATTCTATTCAAACTTGAGAGGTAGAATGTCATACTAGCAAGTTGCATGTTGCATTGTGTGTAGGAGTCGAGTTGAAATTGAATTTCATTGATTCCTTGCATTGTTATTTCATGAATTTATGTGTATGTTGTAAAATAAGTTTATATGATTTTGTCTCTCATTTTTTCATACTTCTATATAAATTGCTTAAGATTTGCATTATTGGACATTTTAGCATATTTTACTGTAAGGATTTGGTGTTCAATGTAAATAAATTGAAAATTTGACTAAATTTTTTTTTCATGAAAAATGCTTATAATGTGTATAGAATTTATTTATATGAGCATGATAATGTGTAGAGAAGGAGTTCCTCCTATATGAAATAAACAATGTGAGTCTTATTGCATGATCAGTTGTAGAAATAGTTTCTATCTTCTTATTGTGTTTTGAGCCTCTTGGTTATGTGGAAATTGGTGTTCCGCCTAATTGTGTATTGTGTATTGTGTGATATGGTTATATGATGATAGTCTTGAGTTTCTTATCTCTTGAAAGTGCCTAAAATGAAGCAAGAGTCATTCAAGGACGAATGTTGTCCAAGTGGGGGAGAATGTAACACCTCTAAAATGACTTAGGTTAAACTAGAGCCTAACACGTGTGGCATGAGGTTTAAAGTCCTAAAATGGTTTATAATGATGTTTTGAGGCAGTGTCTAATGTTTGGAGGTTAAACATCCAAGGATGTTTCCTAAATTGTATACGAGTGTAGTTCAGTTTGAAATTTCAAGGAAAAACTCCCCAAGTAACAATCAAAGGGTCCTTGAGGAGGACCCAACTTGTGAGCAAAAAATGTTAAAACTAGTCCAACCAACAAGAGGCAATCAACGCCCAGTAGGTCAGTCGATGCCCCGTCGTCTGGGGCGTAGGTTGACACTTTAGTATAGGGAGCTTAAGCTCCCATATCAGTCTCTGACCCAAACCACGGACAAGAAGGATGGTCTGTAGGTGGGTCTACGAGGCATCAATAGGGAACCGCCGATTAACACCTGCAGATTTCTGTAGGTGTCTCGGCCAAGTCTTGGGCATTTTAGGAAATTCACCTTATGTTCTAAAAATACATTGGGTGGTCATTTAAGGGTATTTTAAGCATGTTTATAAGTCTAGAACCCCTTTCCAAGTTCATTATTCAAAATCAAAACTCAAACCCCATAGAAGAACTCTCTAGAACACCAATGAAGCTTGAAGGGAAATTGGAGCCTGGAGATTGATTTCTCCATAAATTCCATTCAATTTCGTGGCTTGGCATCAATTAAGGTATGGATTTCATTCTTGAATCTCTTTCTTCAAGGAGGCAATCTTTAAAGTGATTTTCAAGATCTTTCAAAAGATGAAATTGTCCTATTTTGTTATATTGCCATGGGTTCTTGCATAAAATGTTATAAATCAATGAATTATGATTGATTTTATGTTTATTTGATGATTTTAGACTAAATTCAGAAGAATCCATGCAAATCATTAATTCAATATTTTGACTATATTATGAGTGATTTGATCATGTCTCAATTGTATTGGATTCTTGCGTAGTTTGATTTAGGCTATTGAATTATAAAAGAAGCATGTAGAATTGTATTTAGGCTGTCCTAAAATGATCAATTTCATATTTTATTATCTTGGATCATTGGATATTGTGATTATTGGATTGAATTGGTGATTATTACTATTTGTAAGTTATGGATTGAATTGGCTATGGATTGGAGTTGTTGTGGATGGAATGGTGGTATGTTGACCTAACCTTCTCTATATTGTGTGGTATAGGCAATTGATTCAATTGTGATGTTTGGTATGGTCCATTTCTGGTGGTGCTGCTTAAGTGCTATACTTGTGAATAATGTGACTTCGTCGGCATTATTTTATGAATTGTGAAAGAATGTGGCCTTGTCAGCATTACTTTATGAATTATGATAGTTTCATGTTATAACTTGAATATGTGATTATTGTGAAGGTCTACATGGTTTATGTATATATGTGAAGTCCTAGCATGTGTTTTTTAAGTTGAATATTGGTGATCATGATAGGCTATAGTGATGTTTTCACGCGTGTTGCTTGGTGTTTAAGTGTGAATCTTCCTAGTTGGCTAACATGAGTCTTATGCTGAACTGTGATGATGATTCAATAAGATTATGTAGGGGTGACTTGTAATATGATTAAGTTGACCCTATGTGCTATTTGAATGATAATGTACATAAGATAAGATAATGTAAGTGTGTCTTGTTTTGGTAGACTTATGTCCATTATTAGAAACATGAACAATGTGAATATGAATCCTTGACTTAGTAGGATAAAACACCTTTGTCATGAATGTATATGAATGATTGCAATATGATCTTGAATATATTTAAGTAGGTCATTTATGTGGAACCTTTCAGAAAGGAGGTTATGATATCCTTGAAGTTGAAAGTCGTAATGGTATCCTTCTTGTGTGAATGGTGGAATTTAGGGGTTGGTTGGCTGGAAATATGTGAAATCATCCTAAGAAAGTCATTGAGCTCCTATTTGACCATTGAGTGGAAGCCCTAGTGGACCCCTTTGGTAAGGTGTGATATGATTTGGTTATGACTCTATATGGTACCTATTCATATGCACCAAAGATTGAATTACTCTATGAGAATAAAGGCTAGCACCGAGTGAGTATGCTTGGGTAATAGCTTTATTTAAGATGGGATTAGACTACAAAGAAACCCTCAATATTCCTAAACCATGTGCCTACATGAGATGTGTCCTAGTTCTACCATTAGCAAGTAAAACACCCTCCATCGGAGTAGGGAAGGCTCTGAATTCCATGCCTAGCTAGTAGTATGATCTATGTCGGTTATTGCCTATTCTCATCATGTGGGATACATGCTAGTGTTGGATAAATTCTTTGTAGTTTAGGTAGTGGAATGGGACTCTATCTAGACATTGTACGAGTAGGCTTTGAAGATGTTAGTATGTAGGTTCCTTGGGTCTTCTCCAAGACCATTATGTGAATATCCTTAAGTGTTGAATGTTTCTTAAATGGTTAATGAACATAATGACTTAGGTTAATGTTATGGTAATTAAAAGGTACTTATCTAGAGTAGCTTTAAAGATTGCTTAGGTAGGCTTGAACTGGGTGTATAGGCGGTATCTTCATGTCTTAGGTGAGTCTTCGTAATTCTAGGTAGGGAATTAGATTGAGGAAATTGGAATAATCTTATCTTACGTAATCTAAAGGATCACTTTGGTGGGTGTGAAGGAATTGTATGGGCGGTCACTTCATAACTCACTCAAGTGAGCCTTAGAACAACCTTTGGTAGGAGGGTCACATGTTATGTGTTTAGTAGCTATCTTAATGTTATACTGTGTAATCTGACTATATGTGCTTATGTTGACTTGTAAGTGACTCTTATAAGTTTTCTACAAAAAGAGCATGCTTTATACAATGTCCTTTTGTCATGATTTTATTGCATTACACCATACTTAGTGCATTCTACTGTAGTAATTCCATATATTTTATCTTATCTCTAAAGTTGTAGGTGGAATTTGAGAGAATTCCTGAAGTGGAAACTTGGACTAGTATTCATTCAAGCAAGTTGGGGTATGTCATCAATAGATTCGAGGACATCATTATGTTTAGTTATTTTGATTGAAAGTATTGTAATAGACTTAGATATTTCTAAAATGTTGATGTATGGGTCGTGTCCCAAGATATTCGTATGTCTAAGATGGCGACTGTAATACTTTTGAAAGTCTAAGGCCTAATTTAAAGCCTAACATGAGTGTCTAATAGTTTTTACACTTTAAGAAAATTATAAGGTATTTATGTCATTTAGGAAGAGTTAGAATCAAAACTTCAAGGAACGTCCATGACATTCGGAAACTAGTTCAAGAGGTGCTAGCGTGCCTTAGCCATTTGACTAATTTTAAGAGTCAAAAAACGATGAAATTATGTGGTAAGGTTTCTAACACATATTAAATGTCCGGGTACGACTCCCCAAGGACAAACCAAGGGCCCTTGAGGAGGACCCTTTCACTTTGGCAAAAAGCTGCCAAAAGGCAGTGCCTACCCACGTTGCAGGCGACGAGGCATCGTTGGATCGATGGGGCTCTATGCCTCCAGCGATCAACACTTAGAAATTATGTCTAATGGTTCAATTAGATGAGTCTCTGACACCAACGACGGGTCTTCAGGATGAAGGGGCATATGGGCGTCAACTAACCTACGGCCCCGCCAGTCGGGGTCTCGTATGTTAGGCCACGTTTTACTTAGTTAATTTATTATGAGGTAATTAGGGATTAGGGGGTTGTTAATTAAGTTATTTAAGTCCTATGTAAACTACCCTAAGCCTAAAACCTCGCTTAACCCTCATAATTTCCCAAACCCAAATTGCTCTTCCTTCTCTTTTCTTTCTCTCTCCCAAAGGAACCCCATTGAAGGCTTAGCAAGGAAGGGTTCTAGTCTTCAAAGGATAAAGTTTTTCCATCAAACTTAATCAATTAGTGAGGTATGCAATTCTCTCACCTTTGAGATTTCTTTCCCCAAAGGGCTCTTTCAAATTGATTTCAAAAGTATGAAATTCAAGTGGATTTTCTTCCACTACGAAATTGATCTTGTGAATTGATTTGTTTATGATTTATTTTGGTTATAATGAATATATTAACATGTATTATGGTTTCATTATACTAATTGTTGATGCATTGACCTAGTTTGTGGAAAGATGACCTTTTTCCCTTAACCCTAGGGTGTGATCTTGAATTAAATTATATAGTATTGATATAATTTGCTTGGTTAGTGTGTGAATTACTATCCTATGTAGTTATCATGCTAAATTATGAGTACATGTGATATATAGTAATCCAATTATGCTAGTTCTTGAATAATTGACCTAGGTTGTGAAGTAGACCATGAACTTGACTAAGTCTCTAATTCTAGGCTATGAACTAGTGATGAATTGTTGTGTAGTGATTCAATTGACTTCATTATTATGTTGGTGACTATTGCGTGATGATATTACACCCACTGTTGGGTTGAATTGGATGGTTGATGGTAAGACCATGATGATGCAATTGTGAAGGAGATTGGATAAGTCTTGTGATCTCTATTCTTTACTTCAATTAAAATTACTTGTGATTAAGTGATGATGTTGTGTTGAAGTATACCTTATGTTAGGATTGCTAGGGTTGGTATGATGTTGAATTGAAATGTCTTGAACTATGGACTGTGAGTTGTTAGCTGAGATGTAAATGTTATAAGGTGCCTTATCATGATGTGATTACGTAAATGTGCTAACCCCACATGTATGAATTATAGTGAAAGGAAAATAGTCATGCAATTCTTATTGAGCAATGATGATGATTATATAAAGGATAGACCTACGACCTACATTAAGATATGATGATTAATAAAGGCATTAAAGACATTTCAAAAAGGAATCTAGCATAGCACCGAGTGAACTAGATTGATGAGTGTCCCTTCCCACATATGGAAGGTAGGATCACTAATGTACTCATTAGATTGGAGACTATAATGCATGTAGCAAAAGGAGGGTCCTAACTATATCTCCTAGTTCTTTAATTATGTTGCCTCCATGAGAATACTAGCTAGTGTATCCACAATAGATGCTATGTTCGTGTGTTGGTACTACCTTGGCAAGTAGTTCGCCTTCCTTCGGTGTAGGGTTCCACGACACCGAATTCCATATTAGCTCATGTGGTCTATGTCGGTTAAGGCAAGATGTTCCCAAAAGGAAAAATAAACTAAAGGAATAAACTCTAACTAGGATGACCTAAGGGGTTTATCTTAGTCTAGGTATGGGTATGAGACTCTACCGCATTGCACTAGTTAGCCTTGAAGGAAGGCTTAGGATGGTGTTCTTATATATGTATGTATATTCTTATAAATGTAAATGATATTTATATAATGATCTTATATGTTTATGATACTATATGATGTTGGTTTCACCTATAACATGTGGTTGGTCTTGTGATTGATGTACATGGTCTTGTCTTAATGAATAGCCTTATTGATTGGTATTGTTTCTTGAAAGTGTGCATAAGGCTTTTCAAAGTAAATTGCATACATTATTGAAAGGTCACTCTTTAGCATGGTTTTTGTTGTGTGTGCATATGGTCTTATAGTTAGTATAAGTGATGTGCTAACCCCATTTTCTCCCTTTTCCCTCAACATTTTAGGTTTCGATAGTTGAAGGCCTGTGACGACTTTTGAAGGAAGGTTGGATTATCATTCTCCAAATTGGGTAGGTCCTCTCTACTTCGAGGACAATGTCACTTTCTAGCATTGGATGTTGATTAGTCTTAAAGAAAATATGTTCATTTCCTTTCATTTGAGTACTAAAGATTGTATAGCCTATATATGGCTTTTATCGCATTCATGTATGGGTTATGCCCAATTGTTATACTCTTGTTTAGATGGTTATGAGATGAGACATTCGGTTTTAAGACTACGTTATATTCTTGTTTAGATGGTTATGAGATTGTATAGCCTATATGTGGCTTTTATCGCATTCATGTATAGGCTATGACCAATATGTGAAGTACAAGACTAAGTAATCTTCTTATATGAAGGGTCTATGTATATTAAATACGAATATATATTATTTTATGCGAGAAGTCTATGTAACCTCATGATAGATAGAAGAAAGGTTTATAAATTTTCTGCATTTTAACCTATGAATGTAAGGATGTATAAGACTCTAGTCCTAGTCCTCGGTGAGGACGACACCGACACCGATTATGTCTAGGGGTGCTCCCCCGAGGTGAAAAACTTGGTATCGGAACATGAGGTGAATATCTTTGGAGTTGATGTCTCACTTAACCATGTCTATGTAGATTCTTATTCATAATTGTGAAGCGTGCCACACTTATGAATAGAAAACTCTATGATGCTTAGGAAATTCTCCTTTCACAGAAATCCAATGTCGTGCCTCTAGAGTCATGACTTATGTGCCCTTATCATCTAATCCTTTTATTGTGATTATAGGAAATGAATACTCGAAGACTAGCCGCTCGAAGACTTGATGAAGAGATTGCCAAGGCGGGAGTTCCTCCCCAAGGCAATCAAGTCCCTCCCCTTGAAGAAGTTTCTAATGATGACCAAGCTCCTGTCAATCCTCAACCTTTGATTGATGGGGGCATAAGGGTAGACTTTCTCCAAATGGCTCAAGACATTACTACCCAAGCACAAGCTGTCACTACTCAAGAACAAGCCACGACGGCCCAAGCTAACCGGGAGGTTGTACCCCAAGCAAACCAATATGTTGGCACTATGGCCTCCCATTTAAGGGATTTCACAAGGATTAATCTCCCTACTTTCTATGGGTCCAAAGTTGAGGAATACCCCCAAGAGTTCATTGATGAGATCAACAAGATTCTCTATTAGTAAGAAGGTCGAGTTAGCCACTTACCAACTCAAAGATGTGGCCCAAACTTGGTACGTCCAATGGAGAGAAAATAGGCCTTTAAGAGGTGGAACGCTGACATGGGAGATCTTCAAGAAGGCTTTTCTTGATAGGTTCTTTCCTACGAGAAGAGGGAAGCCAGAGCGGAGGAATGTATCGACCTTCATCAAGGAGATATGAGTGTACTTGAATACTTTTTGAAATTCACTAATGTCAAAGTATGCTCCTTCTTTGGTTTCCAATCCTAAGGGTGAAATGAGCTGATTTGTGACGGGGTGTTGGATGAATTGAAGGAAGAATCTCGTTCGGTTATGCTACATGACAATATGAACATTTCTCGTCTCATGGTTCATGCTCACCAACTGGAAAGACAAGGGTTAAGAGAAAGAGTAGGGATGCCAAGAGGGCAAGGTGTGATGATGGTTCTTCAAAGGATAGGATTGAATTCAAGACAAGCCTAGGTTTAAGAAGAGGTCTTCTAATCAAGTTCCTTGCAAATTTCCCAAGTCTCATGATGATAGGGTGTCTAACCCTAAGTCTCAAAAGGGAAGAGGTACTAGCTAACCAAGCAAGAAGCCAACTTGTGGAAAGTGTGGCAAGAAGTACTATGGTGACTGCCTTACTGGGATGGACAATTGCTTTGGGTGTGGCAAAAATAGCCACAAGGTTAGGGATTTCCCAAATTTGAAGGGGCAAGACAAGGGTAGTGGAAAAGCTCAAGCTAGTGGTTTTAATGTGGATCCTCCAAAGAAGAATTGCTTTTATGCACTTCGCTCTAGGGGTGAACAAGAGAGTTCTCCCGATGTGGTGACCGGTATATTACAATTCTTCTCTATTAATGTATATGCTTACTTGATCCGCGTGCTACATTATCTTTTACTACTCCTTAGATAGCTAGAAAGTTTGAAATTTTGCCCGATATTCTAAATGAACCTTTCATGGTAAATACCACGGTAGGTGAGTCGGTGGTTGCTAAGAGGGTATATAGAAATTGTCCTATCATGTTGCCCAATAGAGTTACTCATGTTGAATTAGTAGAACTTGATATCGTCGATTTTGATGTCATTTTGGGGATGGATTGGTTGCATGATCGTTTTGCTTCCATTGATTGTAGGACTAGAATTGTCAAGTTCAATTTCCAAATGAACCAGTTTTAGAGTGGGGGGGGGGGATTCTATTCCTAGAGGTCGTATTATCTCTTTTCTTAGGCTAGTAAATTGATCTCAAAGGGGTGTCTATATCACATTGTAAGAGTCAAAGATTTAGATTCTTAAAAACCTCCCTTTAGTTAGTCCCCGTTGTAAATGAATTTCTGAATGTCTTTTCTAATGATCTTCCTAGAATACCTCCCAAACGGGAAATTGATTTTGGCATTGACTTGTTACCGGATACCAATCCCATATCAATTCCTCCTAATCGGATGACTCTGGTCAAATCGAAAGAGTTGAAAGCTCAACTCAAAGATTTACTAGACAAAGGCTTTATTAGACCTAGTATTTCTCCATGGGGTGCTCTGATTTTGTTTGTGAAGAAGAAGGATGGTTCCCTTAGAATATGTATCGATTATCGCCAACTCAATAAAGTCACTATTAAGAACAAGTATCCTCTCCCTTGGATTGACAACTTGTTTGATCAACTCCAAGGGACAAGATACTTTTCTTAAATTAACTTGAGCTCTTATCACCAACTTAGGGTGAGCGGTGAGGATATACCAAAAATGGCATTTCGGACAAGATATGGTCACTATGAGTTCTATGTAATGTTCTTTGGTCTAATTAATGCCCCGACAAAATTTATGAACCTCATAAATAGGGTGTTTTGAAAATTACCTAGATTTATTTGTCATTGTCTTCATTGACGACATCTGGTATATTCAAAAAATGAGAGTGAACACATGGATCACTTGAAGGTAGTGTTACAAGTGCTTAAGGAGAATCAACTATTTTCCAAGTATAGCAAGTGTGAGTTTTGTTTGAGGTCGGTGGCATTTCTTGGTCATATCATCTCTAGTGATGGAGTTGAGGTGATCTAAGAAAAATGAGGCGGTGAAAATTTTGCCTAGACCATTGACTCCAACCGAAATTAGGAGTTTGTTGGGTCTAACAGGTTATTATAGGAGGTCGGTGGATGGTTTTGCTTCCATTGCATCTCCCTTGACTACTTTGACCGAAAAGAGTGAAGTTTGAATGGTCGGAAGCATGTGAAAGAAGCTTCTAAATCATGAAGGATATCGGAGGGTACCAAGGGCTTCGTTGTGTATCGTGATGCATCCTGAGTAAGCTTGGGGTGTGTACTTATGTAACATGGGAAAGTAGTAGCCTATCCCTCTAGACCTATCCAACTCATAATCTTGAGTTAGTGGCAATGGTATTTGCCTTGAATATATGGAGGCATTATTTGTATTGAGTCCATATTGATGTGTATACCGACCACAAGAGTCTTCAATATGTGTTTACTCAAAAGGAGTTAAATCTCTGACTAAGAAGGTGGTTGAAATTATTAAAAGAGCATGACATGAGTGTTCTTTACCATCCTAGCAAGGCCAATGTGGTTGCGGATGCTCTAAGTCGTATGACCATGGGTAATGTGTCTCATGTAAATGAAGCCAACAAGATCTAGTGAAAGAGGTTCATAGGTTGGCTAGATTTGGCTGTTAGTTTGGAAGATTCTCTGAATGGTGGTTTTATGGTCCATCATGACTCTGAATCATCTTTGTTTGTTGAGGTGAAGTCCAAACAATACCTTGATCAATGATTAATGGAGTTGAAAAAGTCGGTGATGGGTAGGCTTAATGAGACATTCTCCTTGGGGGGGATGGTGTCTTGAGGTATCAAGGAAGGTTGTGCGGCCCCAATGTAGATGGGTTTGAGGAATCAGATTCTTGAGAAAGCTCATGGGCCCCATTACTACATTCATCTGGGTTCTACAAAGATGTATCATGACCTTAGAGAAGTATTTTGGTGGGAACGCCTAAAGAAGGACATAGCAGAATTTGTTGCAAATGTTCAAATTGCCAACAAGTGAAAGACGAACACCAAAAGCAGGGTGGTTTACTTCATGAAATCTACGTTCCTACTTGGAAGTGGGAAGACATCAATATGGATTTTGTTGGTAGGATTGCCTCAGACACAAAAGCAATATGACTCCATATGGGTGATTGTGGATAGTTTACCAAATCCGTTGTAACAGCCCGTCATACGCATATGCTTATTCTATTCTTGTGATACTGCTGGCCTTATAGTATAGTGAGGGACCATGTTCCTCATATGATTTAAACAAGCCAGAAAGTGATGTATCATGCCATGCACGTTTCAGCGTGTTTACTGTAGTTGACTCTGCCGGATGTATTTAAACTAGAGATTGTAAGGTGGTAATTGAGTTTAAATTTGAAAGTTAAGTTCTAAATTGAAGAAAAAGGATGTAATATTCATAAAATGGAATAAAATAATTCTAGCAGTTGCATCACTTACTTGAGCTATATGGATATTGTTAAAGGTCCCAAACTTGATGTACCAAATTTAGGATTATAGTAATGGGCTCACTTGATGCCCAAACCTATTAAAAGAAAATAAAAATCAAAGAAAGCCCAGCAGCCAAATCTGCAAAGGCCCACTATAGATAAAGCCCAAGTGAAAGCAACTTGGTGCATCACCTAGTTTCCTTTTGAGCTTCTTGATGTGCATAAGCAGGTGTGTCACCTACTTGAACAATTAGTGGCTGAAAATGGACCCCAAAAAAGGAGGTTCTAGAGGACATTTTTGTGGTCAATAAAGTTCCATATATATCCAATATGAGCAGATATTCTTCACCCAATTTAACACATAATATTGAGAATTATCTCCAGCTCTCTCTCTCTCTCTCTCTCTCTCTCTCTCTCTCTCTCTCTCTCTCTCTTTTATCTTCAAGATTAAAACAGGAGTTTTTAGGATTCTTCAAGAAACCCTCATATCTGCAAAACAAGGCAAGTGAAAACACTTGGATTTTGCTTAATTCTCGCATGGATTATTAGAAAAACATGTTTTTCATGCTCAAGTATAAATACAAAATCAAAAAAATTCAAGAAGCTAATGATCACTTCCTTAGTTATAAAGAGACCTTTTTCTTGTTCTTTGGTTTAAGTGTGAAGGGAACCTAAAGTTCTAGAAGAATTCAAGTTATAAGGAGAAGTTGCAGAAATTGAGGTAAGGTGACTGCCCATTTTTTTGTCTTCCTTATGTATGAGTTTGAGTGAGGAATTAGGGGTGTGCTGTAATAAAGAACTCAAGAGGGTTTTGAATTCAATAATTGGTTGTATGATAAAGAATATTTGGGGCTGTTCTATGTGCATTATTTTTGGTGTAGCTTGGTTGATTTTGAGGAAAGGATATGTAATGTATGTGTTGGACATAGAATGAGGGTGTGGTGATACACATTATGTTAAAGGGATGGATGGGTTCATTATCTGTCAAAGTTAGCTACTGTTTTACGAGGCTCACGGTGTGATAGCTGCTAATTTTAGTTTACCATGACTTAAATTGTAGATTAAAACCGAAAAGGGGAGGCTGAATAGTGATAGTTATACTGGTCAGAGGATAAGTTATGCAAGGCTATTCGATTCTATATCCCTTTGGCATGAAATTTGATACTTGCAATTAATACTAATGAGGTGATTCTCATAAGTTCTATTCCTAGAAAAGGAAACATAGTGGCAGCGTACTATCTCCAAATAGCTAACAATATTTCCCCCTCTCCGAAGTGCATAGAACTACTTCATTATATGTTCACTATTTTATACTTGTGAAATTATTCCCGCATGTGCTAGTTTAGAAATGGTATTTGCAAAAGAAAGTCTGGCGAATCTTCCTCTTTGTTGGTTGAAGTCAATTCTGTCATTAAACTCTTAAAGTAATGTGTTGATGTTACATAGCTCCTTATGCCATTGTTATCACCTTGAAGTATTATTTTCATGTCTTCTAATATTGGTCCGTGCTTCCATATCTCCAAAATGGTTATGACCACCAAAATAATATCTCAAAAGAGTTACGATTATCCAAAGAACAATGGAAAAAGAGTTATGAACTGATAAACAACAATGTCAAGAATAAATAATCTAAGTGAAGAAATCTATATAATTACGGGTGGAAGCCCAGGAACAAAAGCCTAGCATGGTCGATCCCAACTGGTACATAAGGGTGGCAGCTCAGGGGCGAAAGCCTAGCATGGGCGCCTTATTGTTATAGAAGGGTTGCAGCTCAAGGGCAAAAGCCTAGCATGGGCCGATCTCAAATTGTGTAATTATGAGGACCGTATCGTAGGGGTTAATATGCCTAGCTGGTCACTTGTATCACATGCCCTACAAAGATATTATAACATACAGACAAGTAAAGAAAACAATGTAACTTACATGATCTCACAAGGGTAAGCAAATGTGGTCTTCTCTCCTGATCTATGCACTCATATGTTGATACTTGATTTCATTCGAGCCCTCATATTATATATGCTATATTGCCTACATATTCAGTATATTTTTCGTACTGACACCCCTCGCTGGGGACGCTGCATTTCATGCCGCAGGCACATGTACTCTAGCTAGTAGACCTCCTTAGTAGGAGGAAACGACATTCAGATACTTTTGATGAGCTCCAGGTTGATCTGGAGCTTTATTGAGTCCTGTGTAAATTCATTTTTGTATTTTATCATAGTTAAGGGTAAGGCGGGGCCTACTCTAGGTCTTCTATCTTTTTAGAGGCTTTGTAAACGTATGTTCATGGTTCAGTTGTGTCTTAAGGAGTTGTGGCCTCAACGCCAAGTCTTGTATTTAACTTTTTGGGTCTACTTATGTTGGTTTTTATCGCTGCATCCTTTTTAAACTTATCACGATTGTTATAGTTATATGCATAGTAAGAACATATTTCAGGTTGGTTCTTTTGGGCCCTTAGGGCATCGGGTGCTTGTCTGTCTTAATGGGATTTGAGGCATGACATCCGCTCATTTTATTCCCGTCAAGTCTACCTATTGGGTGGAGGGTTATGCAAAGGATCTTCATAGATGAGATTGTGTGTTGCCATAGTATTTCGTTATCCATCATATCGGATTGGGGTGCACAATTACATCTAGGTTCTAGAGGTCATTCCAAAAAGGATTTGTTACCAAGGTGAAGTTAAGCACCGCTTTTCATCCTCAAATGGATGGTCAAGTGAAGTGTACAATTCAAACCCTTAAGGATATGATTAGAGCTTGTATTATTGAATTCAATGGAAATTGGTATAGACACTTGCCATTGGTTGAGTTTTCTTACAACAATAGTTACCATTCATCTATATCTATGGCTCTTATGAAGCCTTGTATGGTAGGAGATGTATATATCCAATTGGAAGGTTCGAAGTGCACGATACTTCACTTTATATCTAAAAGTTTCGCCTATGAAAGGGTGGTGAGATTTAAGGTTGCATACGAGTTGAGGTTACCTAGTTAATTGACTTTGGTTCATCTGGTGTTCCATGTTTTTATGCTTAAGAAGTGTATCAGTGATCCAGAGTTCCATTCTTCCTATTGAAGTTCTAGGTGTTCAACAGACCTCTCTTATGAAGAGGTTAAGATTCAAATCTTTGATAGACAATTGAAGAAGTTAAGAAATAAAGAGGTGGCTTCCCTAAAGGTGTTATGAAAGAATCACCTAGTTGAGGGTGCAACATAGGAGACCGAGGCCGACATGAAGTCCCGTTACCCTCATATATTTGATAACCAAGGTTAGTTGCTTTTACTATTAAACTTGACGTAGTTTTTAATTTTTGGTAAGGTTTTGCAAAAATATTCATGTTACATTGAATTATAGTGAACTTATGCCTATTAACTTGAAATGTTGTTTTTACTTGTTTTGAGTTTATGTTGTGCATTTTTGTATATTGTGCCTTCATGAATTGTATTGAGCATGTTTATATGTGTTGAAGAAAGCCTTGGCATAATGAATAAGCATGAAATGAATGATGAACTCTTATTATTTGAAAATAATGTTTTGAGTTGCATTTGGTAAAGGTCATGTAATTATTTTAATTTTGATTGTAACTCATGTTTTGATGTGTTGTTGTTTGTTGGGTTGCTAGTCTTGAGTCTATTCCTTCTTTAAAAAATTTTAGTGTCATTCAGGGACGAATGTTCCTAAGGGGTGGATAATGTAATACTCCGAAATTCTAAAGCCTAATTTAGAGCCTAACATGAGAGTCTAATAGTAAAAGTAAGGTCAATTATAAGGTATTTGAGTCATTTAGGAAGTGTTAGAATCAAAACGTCATGGAACGTCCATGAAGTCTAAAAACTAGTTCAAGAGGTGCTAGCATGCCTTAGCCCATTTGACTAAGTTTTAAGAGTTGGAAATCATGAAATTGGATGGTTAGGTGTCTAACACGTAATAGAGTTAGTTTATAGTCAAAACGTCTGCGTACGATTCCCCAAGGACCAACAAAGGGCCCTTGAAGAGGACCCTTACATTGTGGAAAAAAGCTGCCCAAAGGCAGTGCCTACCCATGAGTTGCAGGCGACGAGGCATCATTGGATCGGGGCGTCGATGCCTCCTTCGACCAACACTTAGACATTTTTTCTAATGGTCCAATTTGACCAGTCTCTGACACCAATGATGTGTGTGCAGGACAGAGGGGCACATGGGCGTCAAATGACCTACGACCCGTCAGTTAGGGTCTCGTAGGTTGCCCCTCTGTTACTTAATTCATTTAATTAGTTAGTTTAGTTAGGAGGTTAAATTAGGGATTAGGGGGTGGTTTATTAAGTTAGTTAAGTCCCTATATAAACTACCCTAAGCCTAAACCTCACTTAACCCTCATAATTTCCCAACCCAAATTGCTCTTCCTTCTCTCTCCCAAAGAAACCCCATTGAAGACTTATCAAGGAAGGGTTCTAGGGATTCAAAGGATAAACTTTATAAATCAACTTCATCAATTAGTGTTGTATGGGATTTCTTTCACCTTTGGGATCTCTTTTCCAAAGGGCTCCTTCAAATTGAGATTTCAAAAGTATGAAATTCAAGTGGGGTTTCTTCCATAACGAAATTGATCTTGTGAATTGCTTTGTTTAAGATTTTTTTTGTTATAATGAGTATATTAACATATATTATTGTTACATTATACTAATCTTGATGCACTGACCTAGTTTGTGGAAAGATAACCTTTTCCCCTTAACCCTAGGTTGTTATCTTGAATTGAATTGATAGTTTGATATAATTTGCTTGGTTAGTGTGTGAATTACTATCCTATGTTGTTATCATGCTAAATTAATATATTGTAATCCAACTATGCTATTTCTTGAATAATTGACTTAGATCATGAACTTGACCTAAGTCTCTAATCTAGGCTATGAACTAGTAATGAATTGTTGTGTAGTGATTCAATTAACTTCATTATTTTGTTGGTTACAATTATGTGATAATATTACACCCATTGTTGGATTGAATTGGAGGGTTGATGGTAAGACCTTGATGATAAAATTGTGAAGGAGATTGGGTAAGTCTTATGATCTCTATTCTTTACTTCAATTATGATTACTTGTGATAAGTGATGATGTTGTGTTTGAAGTATACCTTATGTTAAGATTGCTAGGGTTGGTATGATGTGAATTGTAAATTCTTGAACTATGGATTGTGAGTTGTTAGCTAAGATGTAAATGTTATAAGGATGGTGATAACTACCAATGTGCCTTATCATGATGTGATTACATAATGTGTTAACCTCACATGTATGAATTTTAATGAAAGGAAAATACTCATGAAATTTTTATTGAGCTATGATGATGATTATATAAGGCATAGACCCTATGACCTACATTAAGTTGTGATGATGAATAAAGGCATTAAAGACATTTCAAAAAGGGATCTTGCATAGCACCGAGTGAACTAGAGTGATGAGTGTCCCTTCTCACATAAGGAAGGTAGGATCACTAATGTACTCATGAGATTGGAGACTATAATGCATGTAGCATAAGGAGGGTCCCAACTATATCTCCTAGTTCTTTAACTATGGTACCCCCAATAGGAATACTAGCTATGTACAATAGATGCTATTTACATGTTTTGGTACTACTTTGACAAGTATTCTGCCTTCTTTTGGTGTAGTGTTCCATGAAATCGGATTCCACATTAGCTCATATGGTCTATGTCGGTTAAGGCAAGATGTTCCAAAGAGGTAAAATGAACTAAAGGAATGCACTCTAACTAAGATGACCTAAGGGGTTTAGCCTAGTCTAGGTAGGGGTATAGGACTCTACCTACTCATTGCACTAGTATCCTTGAGGGAAGTGTTAGGAGGATGTTCTTATAAATGTATATGCTTATAAATGTAAATGATATGTATATGATGATCTTAATGTTGATGATACTATATGATGTTGGTTTCACCTATAACATGTTTTCGATCTCTAATGCTAAAGTATGGTGCTTGTACTCTTAATGACATGTTATGTGAAGTTGGACATTGTTTATAGTTCTTGTTAGGTTTACTACATTAAGTAAGGTTATGGGATTCGCTTAGTCATTGCACTAGTATACTTAGTCAGGGTTCATGAGTTTTGCTTCGGTTATAATGTTATTAACTTTTATCCACGCTTGTTGATGTTATGACTTGAGGTTAGAGTTGTCTTGACTATATAATTATGTTGATATAAATATTGGCTTGATTGGAATTAGTATGGTTGGTCTTGTGATGTACATGGTCTTGTTTTAATGAATATGTTTTATTGATTGTTATGAATTCTTGAAATGTGCACAAGGCTTTTCAAAGTAAATTGCATACTTTATTGAAAGGTCCCTGTTTAGCATGATTTTATGTTGTGTTCACATATGGTCTCATACTTAGTACAAGTAATATGCTAACCCCATTTTCTCCCTTTTCCCCCAACATTTTAGGTTCTGGTCGTTGAAGTCCTGTGACGAGTTTTGAAGGAAGAATTTGATTCTCATTGTCATGCCTCAAAACCCATTAAGACGGACAGACACCCGATGCCCTAAATGCCCGAGAGAACCAACTTGCAACCTGTTCTTACTGTGCATATAACTATAACAATTGTGGCAAATTAACCTTGGATGCAGCGATACAAAAACAACATAAGTAGGTCCAAAAGTTATATACAAGAATTGGCCGTTGAGGCCACAACTCCTTAAGACACAACTGAACCATGTATATACGTCTACAAAGCCTCTAAAAGATAGAAGACTAGATTAGGTTGGCACAAACTCTTCCTTACCCTTAACTACGATACAATACCAAAATAAATTTATGCAAGACTCAATAAAGCTCTGAATCAACTTGGAGCTCACCCAAAAGTAGCAGAGTTTCGTGTTCTCCTACTGAGGGGTCTACTAGCTGGAGTACCTGTTCCTGCAGCATAAAAAGCAGCGTCCCCGCGAGAAACGTCAGTACGAAAAAAATGTACTGAATGTGTAAGACAATAACATATGTAATACGAGAGCTCAAATGAAATCAAAGTAGCAACATATGAGTGCATAAATAAGGAGAGAAGACCACCTTTGCTTACTCTTGTGGGATAAGGTAAGTTGCATTCTTTTCTTTACTTTTCTATATGTTATAATGTCACGACCCAAATTGAGCCGCGAGTGGCACCCCACACTTATCCTACTATGTGAGCGAACCAACCAATCTAAACCCCAACATTTCAAACATAATGAACAAAATACAATGCGGAAGACTTAAAACTCATTAACGAAATCAATTAAATAACTTCTAAAATTTATCAATATTATCCCCAAAATCTGGAAGTCATCACCACAAGAACATCTATCCTCAAATTACTATATCTAAGAATGTCTAAGAAGCTAAAATAAATAAAAAGCTAGTCCATGCCGGAATTTCAAGGCATCAAGACATGAAGAAGAAGATCCAGTCCAAGCTAGAAACATTAGCTCACCCTGAAATCTGGCGTGATGAAGACTGACTAGAGTTGTGGTGAGTTGAAGACGATGGCACGTTTGTTGCACATCCACAATTAACAAAGAAAAACAATACAAGTAGGGGTCACTACAAAACACAAGTACTGAGTAGGTATCATCAGCCAACTCAAAATAGAAAACAGTATATGTCAGATAATAACATAAAATCAACTAATATTCTTAACAGGCGACAACAACAATTACCATAACCTTGGTCACAACGCCAAGCACATCTATGAGGACTCAAGCCTCCCATCATACTCATTTGGGAATTAGTTCTTTAAACTTTAGTATATTATCATAATTCAAGATTCATTAACTTTATTCCTCTTGTGTCGGTACGTGACACTCCGCTCCACTACTACTATCCTAGTGTCGGAACGTGATACCCGATCCATATACTATCCTGGTGTCGGAACGTGACACTCCGATCCATATACTATCCTGGTGTCAGAACGTGACACTCCGATCCATATACTATCCTGGTGTCGGAACGTGACACTCCGATCCTATACTATCCTGGTGTCGGAACGGGACACTCCGATCCATATACTATCCTGGTGTCGGAACGTGACACTCCGATCCATATACTATCCTGTTGTTGGAACGTGACACCCGATCCTCTAATCTCATTACTTTAGTTCATCAAGCCTTCTTTTATACCAAGGCATCATCATAACAATGTAAATTTAAGATTTAAGATTCACAGCTTCATCTTCCCAACCCATTACAATTACAAAAATCATCATGCAAACGCACAATTAAGCATATAGAAGACTTTATAATACTACCCAAAACATATCATTCGCTATTAAGAGTTTACTATGAGATAGTATAAACCATAACCTACCTCCACTGATGAATCGTGATCAAGCAATCTACTTCCCAAGCCTTTTGCTCTCCTTGCGTTCTTCTCTTTCTCATTTGTTTCTCCCTCTCTCTCTGTTCTTTCTATTTTTTCTTATTCAAACCCTTTTCTTTTACCCTAATTTTCATATAATTAAGTATAAAAGATGATAAAAATAACCCACTTTTTATTTCAAGGTTATCTCCTTTAACCCCCAAGTAATTGAATTATTAACATTAATCCACTAACTTTATAATTATAGGCATGAATAGTCCAAAATGCCCCTTAAAAACTTTTAACAAAAATCTGACCCATTCTGGGTTACGCAACCTGTGACGGTCCGTCATGACTCCGTCCTGCAGGTCCGTCACAAAGTTCAGAGAGTTAATTCTGTGGAAAGATTTGTGACGGTCCGTCGTGCCAACGACGGTCCGTCCTGCCATTCCGTCACGAAGTTTAGAGAGTCGATCTCAGTACCCAAATTTCAGAATTCTAATGTTTTTGGAATGAGACCCCCTCGACGGTCCGTCGTGCCTATGACGGTCCGTCGTGGTATCCGTCGACTCAGACAGTTATTACCAGAAATACTCTACTGCTCAAAACGACTAAACAGGTCGTTACAATAGATACCAATTTACCCATCGTTCATCCTCGAACGATCACAAGAAGAAAAAACAAGAGCGAAAAGGAGTACCTGAATCTGTAAATAGGTGTGGGTATCTTTCTTACATATCAGTCTCCTTCTCCCAAGTGGATTCTTCAACTGGTCGATTCTTCCATTGAACTTTAATGGATGCAATCTCCCTTGACCTCAAATTGCGGACTTCTCTATCTAAAATAGCAACAGGCTCCTCCTCATAAGAAAAATTCTCATCAAGCAGAACTGAATCCCAACTAATGATGTAGTTCCCATCCCCATGGTATCTTTTCAACATAGACACATGAAATACCGGATGCACTCCCGACAGTCCTGGGGGTAAGGCTAATTCATAAGCTACCTCCCCCACGCGCTTTAGAATTTCAAAGGGACCAATATACCTCGGGCTAAGCTTACCTCTCTTACCAAACCGGATCACCCCTTTCATGGGCGAAACCTTCAGCAAGACTTGCTCACCCTCCATAAACTCCAAGTCTCTAACCCTTCGATCTGCATATTCTTTTTGTCTACTTTGAGCCGCAAGAAGCTTTTCTGAATGCATTTTACTTTATCTAACGATTCCCTCAGAAGGTCAGTACCAGGTCTAACCTCAAATGCATCAAACCAACCAATGGGAGACCTACATCTCCTCCCATACAGTGCTTCAAATGGGGCCATACCAATACTTGAGTGATAGCTTGTTGTAGGAGAACTCTGCTAAGGGTAAGAAGTTATCCCAATGACCACCAAATTCTATCACACATGCATGAAACATATCCTCCAACACTTAAATCGTTCGCTCAGACTGTCACGACCCAAAACCGAGCCGCGACTGGAACCCACATTTACCCTCCTATGTGAGTGAACCAACCAATCTAACCCTATCATTTCAACGTATATCAACAGAAAGTAATGCGGAAGACTTAACTTTGTTAATAAAATCAATTCAATAATCAACTTCTATAACTCAAAACTATTATTATTCCCAAAATCTGGAAGTCATCATCACAAGAACATCTATGATCGAATTACTAACTAAAAAGTCTAAGAAGCTAAAAATACATAAAAGCTAGTCCATGCCGGAAGTTTCAAGGCATCAAGACTTGAAGAAGAAGATCCAGTCCAAGCTATACGCATTAGCTCACCCTGAATTTCCGATGTAATGAAGACTGGCTAGAATTACTGCTGAGTTGAAGATGACGGAACGTTTGCTGCATTCCACAAATAACAAAGAAGAAAACATAAAAGTAGGGGTCAGTACAAACCACGGGTACTGAGTAGATATCATCGGCCAACTCAAAATAGAAAACAGTATATATCAGTTAATATCATAAATCAACTATAAACTCAACAGTAACAACAACAAGTACTATAATCATCAATAAGTACCATCAAGTTCATCCATGAGGGCTCAAGCCTCAATACCATTCTCATTTGGGATTAAGTTCATTATGTTGAGTATATTATCATCTTTCAGATTCATTATCTTTCTTCCTCTTGTGTCGGTACGTGACACTCCGATCCCCTACTACTATGTGTCGGTACGTGACACTCCGATCCCCTAATTCTACGTGTCGGTTCGTGACACCCGATCCCCTATATGTGTCGGTACGTGACACTCCGATCCCCTATATGTGTCGGAACGTGACACTCCGATCCCCTATATGTGTCGGTACGTGACACTCTGATCCCCTAATTCTACGTGTCGGTTCGTGACACCCGTCCCACTAATACTATGTGTCGGAACGTGACACTCCGATCCACTAATACTATGTGTCGGAACGTGACACTCCGATCCACTAATCTCATTCTATCCGTTCATCAAGCCTTCTCTATACCAAGGCATCATCAATCCCTTACTTTAATTCATCAAGCCTTCTTTTATACCAAGGCATCATCATTAATAAGTAGATTAAGTTTCTTTCAAGATTTGGGATTCAATGGTTTTCATCATGCTTGTTTTATCAAAATCACATAATCATATTCATGCAAGCATACAATTAAGCATATAGACAGGTTTACAATACCACCAATACATATCATTCACTATTAAGAGTTCACTACGAATATCGTAAAAACCATAACCTACCTCCACCGAAGAATTGGAATCAACAAGCAATTTCCCAAGCTTTGATATTCTTCTTCCTCGTTCAACTCTCTCAATCGATCAATCTATCTCTCTCTTTTCTTTTCTCTTTTTCTTATTCAAACCCTCTTTCTTTTACCCTAATTAACATATAATTAAGTGTAAAAGATGGCAAGAATACCCCACTAATTAACTTAAGGTTACCTCTTTTAACCCCCAAGTAATTAGACTTATTAAATTAACCCTCTAACTTTGTAATTAAGGAAAGAATAGTCCAAAACGTCCCTTAAAACGTGTAAAGAAATCCGATTCTGCCTGGGATTTGCGCAACCTGTGACGGCCCGTCGTGACTGCGACGGTCCGTCACGCAGGTGGTTGAGCCTCTTAGAACCCAAGTGGACTGTGACGGTTCGTCACACCTGTGACGGTCCGTCCTGCAAGTTCGTTACGAAGTTCAGAGAGTCGATTTTCAGTACCAATTTCAGAATTCCTAAGTATACTGAAACGAGACCCTGCGACGGTCCATCGTGCCTGTGACGGTCCGTCGTGTGGTCCGTTGCCTCAGCCAATTTCCAGAAATAAAATATGCTGCTCAAAACGACTAAACAGGTCGTTACAATAGATACCAATTTACCATCGTTCGTCCCCGAACGATCAAAAGAGGAAAAACAATTGCAAAAGGAGTACCTGAATCTGTAAACAGATGTGGGTATTTTTCTTGCATATCTGCCTCCTTCTCCCAAGTAGCCTCCTCAACCGGTCGATTCTTCCATTGAACTTTGATGGATGCAATCTCTCTCGACCTCAACTTGCGAACCTCTCTATCTAATATAGCAACCGGTTCCTCCTCATAAGTCAAATTTTCATCAAGCAAAACTGAATCCCAACGGATAATGTAGTTTCCATCTCCATGGTATCTTTTCAACATGGACACATGAAACACCGAATGCACTCCGGACAGCCCTGGAGGTAAGGCTAATTCATAAGCCACCTCCCCTACTCGCTTTAGTACCTCAAATGGTCCAATATACCTTGGACTAGCTTACCTCTTTTGCCAAACCGCATCACCCCTTTCATGGGTGAAACCTTTAACAAGACTTGTTCATCCTCCATGAACTCCAAGTCTCTAACCTTTCGGTCTGCATACTCCTTTTGTCTACTTTGCGCCGCTAGAAGCTTTTCTTGAATGCCCTTCACCTTATCTAACGAATCCCTCAAGAGGTCAGTACCCCAAGGTCTAACCTCAAATGCATCAAACCACCCAATGGGAGATCTACACCTCCTCCCATACAATGCTTCAAATGGGGCCATATCAATACTAGAGTGATAGCTATTATTGTATGAAAACTCTGCCAAAGGTAAGAAGCTATCCCAATGGCCACCAAATTCTATCACGCATGCACGAAGCATATCCTCCAACACTTGAATCGTTCGCTCAGACTGACCTTCAGTCTGAGGGTGGAACGCAGTACTAAGGTCTAACCTAGTACCCAATTCAGCATGCAATGTTTTCCAAAACTTAGAAGTAAACTGCGTACCTCTATCTGATATAATGGAGAGTGGAACTCCATGCAGTCGAACGATTTCTGAGATGTAGATTTTTGCTAACTTCTCTGCATTGTAAGTCACCTTGACCGGGATGAAATGAGCAGACTTAGTTAACCTATCAACAATCACCCAAATGGAGTCATACTTACCCATTGTCTTTGGAAGGCCAACCACAAAGTCCATTGCGATTCTCTCCCACCTCCATTCAGGAATGGGCATTCTCTGAAGCGTTCCTCCGGGCCTTTGGTGTTCATACTTTACTTGTTGACAGTTTGGACATTTGGCAATAAAGTCAACAATATTACGCTTCATTCTACTCCACCAAAAGTGTGCTTTAGGTCCCGATACATCTTGGTTGCACCCGGATGTATAGAATACCTTGTACTATGAGCCTCTGTCAGAATAGTGTTGATCAGATTATCGACGCGGGGTACACATACCCTTCCTTAATCCTCAAAACACCTTCCTCATCAATTGCTGCTTCTTTAGCCTCTCCTTGCAACACTTTA